>JAOTAY010021167.1:0-11151 GCA_025629805.1 Erythroxylum baracoense | reverse complement strand
ACGCCACCCTCGCGGGGCACGGATTCGGGTATCACGATCGATATCGGGTTCGGGTTCGGTGGAGTTGGGGTGTTACAAATACCCTTAGTAGATATCACATGGCCTAAAGCTATACCTTGATCCACCATAAAATGACATTTTTTCTAGTTCAACATAAGGCTAGTTTCTATACATCGTTCTAAGATAATGGAAAGATTCTTAAGACATTCATCAAAAGAAGATCCATACACACTAAAATCATTTATGAATACCTCGATAATCTTCTCAACATATTCAAAAAAATGCTCACCATACACCTTTATAATGTGGCATGTGTGTTATATAATCCGAATGGCATCCTTTGGTAGGCAAACGTATTAAATGGGCATATGAATATGGTCTTCTCCTGATCTTCCAGTGTGATCGAGATCTGAAGATAATCTAAAAAGCAATAATAGAAAAAACATAATAATCATCAGGAGGATAATTCATGGTGTCAAAAATATTGAAATGAATCACTTCCCCATCAAATTCAATTGTGAGGGTGCCCTCACTAACATCTATCTTAGTTTGAGTCGTATTAAGAAACGATCTCCCCAACAAGATAGGTATCAGATTACATAAGGTGTTATCATTCATATCTACAACATAGAAATCTGCAAGAAACACTAACTTATTCACCTGTACCGAAACGTCAAGATAAGCATTAGTGCAATCAGCCAGCGGTATGATTTCACTCATTTCTTTCAATGGACCCAAATCCAAAGAAGCATAAATCGAACGAGGCATCACATTAATAGAAGCACCCAAATCCAACATAGCTCAATTGATAACAGTATTACCGATTTTGCAAGGAATGGTAAACATACCTGGATCCTGGCATTTTGGAGGCATCTTCTTTTTGGATACCGCTGATACATTCTCACCTATTGTGACTTTCTCATCGCCCTTCAGTTTCCTCTTATGTGTACACCGCTCTTTAAGAAATTTGGCATACCTTGGTACTTGCTTGATTGCCTCGAGCAATGGTATATTGACTTCCACCTTTTGAAAAGTCTCTAATATCTCTTTGTCCTTCTCCTCCTTGTTTGTTCGTGTCAATTTGCTTGGAAAAGGTGGAGGGTTAGTTTTAATAATACTGGGACTTTTGAAATTTACCTTTGTACTCGATGAAGAATTTTCTTTCTTTCTCCATCCCTTATCGATCCCTTCCTCGGTAGCAATCCTTGGTGGGGTTCTTTTGGAACCCTCAATCTCCTTTCCGCTTCTTAAGGTTATGGCGCTGAAATTCTTTGGATTCACCTCAGGTTGGGATGACAACTTTCCTCCAATTTGTAATTCAATATAGTTCTCTTGGAACTGTTACAGTAGCTACTACTACAAGTTCTGTTGAAAGTGGAGATTATTAGTAGTAAGAGTGTTTGTCAATTCTTCTATAGAATTACCTAAACTAGAAGAATGGGCTCCTTGTGCTCTTTATGCCTTTGGTTGAAATTGTTGTGCTCTTTGTAACCAATTTTAGAAATAATTTTGCTATCGGTTGCCTCCATAACTCAAGTTGGGGTGATCCCTCTAACCTGGGTTATACATCTGTGATTATAGGTTATATTAGTTCAGGAAGTTCCCTCCTATAGCATTCATGTACTACATACTCCCCTCTTGTAATGTTGGGCACTCATCAGTTGGATGGCTTATGTTTGAGCATATTCTGCTTACTTTCACTTGTGCCTATCCAACTACAATCTGTCTCATAAAAGATGTTAGCTCATCTAAACGATGTTCAATGGATGAAGTACTTACCTCATTTACTCGTCAAACATCATTGCGAGCGCCAAATTGTTGCGTGTTAGCGGCCATATACTCAAATAGGATCCTAGCCTTGAGGGGAGTCTTCTTGCAAAGTGCCCCACTGCTTGCTGCATCAACCAAATCCCTCTCCATTGGTAATAGTCCTTTATAGAAATATTGGATAAAAAGTTGCTCTAGTATGTTGTGGTGCAGAAAACTGGCACATAAATTCTTAAGCTGCTCCCGATACTCGTAAAGAGATTCTCCATTATGTTGCTTGATGCCACATATCTCCTTCCGAATACTTGCTGTCTTTGAGGCCGAAAAATATTTCCTTAAAAACTATCTCTTCATCTCCAACCAAATATTTATGTTTCCTGCTAGTAAATTAAACAAATAATCTTTTACTGCATCTTTAAGTGAGAATGGGAGGGCTCTCAACATGACATGCTCGTCCGTCACCCTGGGAGGCTTCATGCTCAAACAAACCACATCGAGCTTCTTGAACTGCTTGTATGCATCCTCACCTGCAAGACCATGAAAATTAGGTAATAAATGAATTAATCTAGATTTTAACTCAAAGGTAACATGTTCAACAAAATTAGGAAATTTGATGCAAAGGGGTCTTTGGGTTAAATCTGGTACAATCAATTCCCTCAACTTTCTCAGATTTGCCATAGTTTCTTTACATTCATGTTCTGGGTCTACTACTAAAAATGTTCTTGCTTCTCTTTTTAACCTTTGTGGTGTTCTCTCGATCTCTGGATCAAGTTGCTTAATTTCTCTACGAGGAGATCTGGTCACTACCATACACCAACACTCACAAACTTTTAAGTTAACAAATAATTGAAAAGAAACATAAAGAAACAAATATATTTATAAAACACCAAATGAAATCAAATAAAAAAATTAAACTACCATACTCTCCGGCAACGACGCCAAAATTTGATAGCGTGTGTCGAATACATTGCAAAATTTACCTGACTTTGTACACTAAAATTTATAGTTAAGGTGAATTAGGATCGAATCTACAAGGAATGTTCTGTTAATTTCTGTAACCAAAATTAATTGATACAAGGAAAATATAAAAGAGGGGTTTTTGTATTTTTAGCAATTTAGAAAATAAAATAAAAGTAAACTATCAAAAACAAATTAAAACAAGAGATTGGAATTGATTAAACTATTGAATATACGTAAGGTCCAGTTCGAGGTTTAATCTCAGCCTAAAGTCAAGCATATTTCATCATCCTAACATCTTTACAACTATCTTCGGACTATCGATATGAGACTAATAGAATGCTTTACTAATCTTAGTTTTCCCTTAGTTTTTGTTTAATGAAGATACGATCATTAATTAAACCTAACTATCGAATGACATAGGATACAATCTCTAGATTTAATTTGGCAGCCGTATTACGAAGTGGAAAATGATCAATATAAGCAGTAACCTCACACGTTCGGGTTATCTAACCTAAGTTATGTTGTTTCTAACGATATGGGATTATTAGATGCTACTCATAAACATCAAAAGTACCGATTACGAATTACATTCAATGTTTTATCAATAGGTTTGAAATAAAGTAATCAAAATAACGTATTAAGATCATTTATCCTAAAACCTGGTCAAATCAACTCCAACAACGTGACAATTTGAAAAGAAATTATAACATTAAAATGATAAAAATAGCTTAACCGTGACTTGGCAACGATATTCCCGTTGAACCGACATCAAGAAGCTAGCCTTCCATCTCTATTTTTATGCTCCAAGCGTGAACCATCTTCTCCATAGTTGTTTTGGTGGTGAAAGAATGAAGAAAAAGACCTAGCGCCTCCACCCCCTCTCTTCTGCGCTCTTTGCTATTTAGTGATTTAATTTTTAGTCCATCTACAATGTTCACGTGTCTCTCTTTTATTTTAAAAACTTGCCTAACATCTGCGTTGAACGTAGACGTTTGCATTAAACGTAAAGTGGTGTGAATTATTTGCGTGAAACGCAATACGCAATCCTTCTCACTTCTATTTACTAGATCGTTTTAATGTGTGTGTGTATCTGCTGCAACATTTCCTTCATATTGTGCTGTCATTTTTGCTTCTCTTCCAACTACCTCTTGTCTTTATTTAATTCTCATAAAATACGTTGTATGGGGTTGTTGCAATTTCCATGTAACTTCATCATCTTAATTTTCTTGTCTTTACTTGCTCTAATATTTATCATTTTTTGTTCCATAAAGACAAGTGAATATTGAAATGGAAAAGATGGCTATAATGAACATGCTTTTAGGTCACTGTAGCTCCTTTACTTCCAAAATGTACCTAAAATAAAATATGAGCTAAAGTGAATATCCTAAGCATTTCTAAGACATTAATTACTAAGTGTAGTATATCAAATGAATCAACATTTAGGCACATATCAATTGGAAAGTACGGATCGATCCTACGAGGACTATGAGTACTAGTAATCATCGTTATCCTATTATCTAGTCTATGAAATTGTCTTTGATTTTTAATTTAAAAGAAAATAAAACTAACCAATTAAAACAAATAGGTAGTAAGATTGGGTCAGAGAATTAAGGACCTAATTAGTAAACTATCAATATCAGAAAATTTGTATCTAGATTTCAAATCCCCTTAAAACCCTTAATATATTGATCTTTTATTATACATTTGTTTTATTGATTTATTAGATCATGAAGATTCCTATGGTATGCTAATAGCTGATCTTGAGTCTAATAGGAACTAATCCTAAGGTTTTCATCCAAATTAATCAAGTTAAAGTTTATAGGATTGTTTTACCAATTTGTGAATCCCTCTATTAGGTTTGACCATAATCTGGAAGATTTATGTTACCTTATCTCTAGGGTTGAAATCAACTCCTTCCTATTACTGTTGATCTATTTAAACAAGGATTTCTTATTCTCTATGTGTAACTAAATTCCTTCAGTGTCTAGGTTAGATGAATCCTATGTTGATACTTTAACACGTTTTTATTCTTTTATTAATGCAATTAGTTTGATTGGAAATGAAATCAAACCATAATAGAAAGAAAAATGAATAGAAAATAACAAGTTTGTAATTCTAATCTCCCTGATTATCTCCTATCAAATATTCTTTCAAGTGGAGGTTTAATCTTGTATTCTCTTAGATCGTTTAATAAATTCTTCATGTTTTCCACTTCTCTATATTAAAATTGCCCTTTAAATTGCCTATGAGAGTTTTAGAATGCCTCTGTATGTATTATCCTCAATTGCCTCTGAATACGTCATTTTATAGTAAATTTTATGGTTTTGGGGAGATGCACAGGTTGATGCATAGCCTTGCATCAAACCGTGCATAACTTTAAATCTCCAAAATTTGCGAGTGTGCACGACCTATTGTATGCCCATGCATCCATTTTGTGCTTAGAAACTTAGTTTTATGCCATGTTTTCATTCAAATTCTTCTCCTTTAAGTCAATGAATGCAAATATACTCTGTAAACACACTTGGAGCAAATTAAGTACCAAATATACAATAAAAGTATAAAATATCAAGTAAAAATACATCAACTATGGGTATAAATATGGTTAATTATGAATCTATCATCATCCGATTATCACCTGTAAAGAAATATTAGAAGCCTCACATTCTCCAAGATTTCCTTCTTCTTCAAAGGTTCCTTCTCCCATCTCCTCGCCACTTTCAATCACATAAAATTAGACTTGTTTCTTTCATTAATGGTAGCTAGGAACATACCTTTTGTCACACTAAAAGCATAGTCATTTAGCTCTTAACCTATCAAATTCATTACTGTTGGTGGCTTTGGGTGGGCTTGTATGTAGGTTAGTCCACTCCTTGCCATATTCCCTTAAGACCCAAGAGTCGGTAGTAACCCTTTATCCAATAGAGCCTTGTAAATCAAGGTTATAAGGGGTCCATTCTTAAGGATCAAGTTGTTACTTCCACCTCTCGGGTTCCCAACTAGATCACCTCTCCTTATAGAAGGTACTGCTGCTTGGATTGTCAAAACCTCTTCTTATTTCCTTGTGAATGAATATGCTTGTTGTAACATTTGAGGTTCGAGGAGCTTAACGAAGACCTCTAGTTCTAGTTTTAAACCCCTTAAAAAAATCCCACAAGACATTCCTTAAGTAATGTTAGCTTATTGGAGTATTAGCCAAACCTTACATAATATTCTTGTATTGAATGTTCTTATTGGAGGTCGTTAAGATTCCCTATCGAATCGTCAAAAACCTCCTTATTAAATCTTTATTTGATGACAACCTTCAATTCCTCCCAATTTTAAGGATCACTCATGGTTTATCATTGATTGACTAATTGGTACCATTCCTGAGCCTCTCCCTCTAGCTGCATGACTATAATTCCTACCTTTTTTCCATCATTATATGATACAGTAAAAAGAACTACTCACTTTTTTGTATCCAACTCCTTACACCACTACCTTAAAAAATGCGAAACTATATTCCTGAATCTTGTGGGGTAAATTACACCTCCTTCCATTGGGCATCTCCTATTATGTTTGCCAAGGATTCTTTTCTCGATGAGTTTTGTTCAGTAGTTCTGACCATAGTCTGCATGAATTGGTGGAACATACTTTTAGGTTCCTTGAGTTCCTTTTCATGCCTCTTGGTCTTATCTTGGTTTTCAATCAAAAGGTTTTCATTCTTAGCTTGGTTCTCTAATAAAATCTTTAAATTCTCTTTAATCCTTCACAACTTAGTAACTCACGTCTTTTCTGCCATGATTGGTCTAACATTTAACTACTTTAGTATTGCGTTGTTACAACAATTTGTAGGAGGCATGTTGGATAATTACAATAGAGTTGGTTGTGACAAAAATGTTAGGGAGAGAGAGCAGATCGAGGAAAATTTCATTCATACTCTAGCTATCGATTCTTACAATAATAAAGGCCTTTAAGGCCTTATAAGAGACTATGCATGGCCCAAACAACTAGTGGCTATGTCAATTTAGGTAATTAATAAAAACTTATACTAACAACTCTATTTTTTTTTTGCATGGATCCTTGTCTCTGTATGGTTTTTCATGGTTCACATAACAACATAGCGACAAACTATTGGATATACATAGCAAGTTGCATAACAAACTGATATACTTCAAACTAAACCAACTATAAATTTTTCCTTAATATCCTCCCACAAGTTGTATTAGTCTTAGAAGGACAATCAACTTCTCTTATAAAATAACAAACTGAGATGACGATAGAGGCTTTATAAATGTATCAATAAGTTGATCTTTATTGGAAATATTAATAATATAAATGGATTTGTTATTGACCTTTTCTCATATAAAGTGAAAGTAAATCTCATGATGCTTTGATCTTGAGTGAAAAATTGTAGTTGTAGTTAAATACATGAAACAAAGGTTGTCATACCATAGAATTGGTGTTCTAACATTCATACCCAGTTCTTACATAAGAGACATAATTCACTATAGCTCATTAACAGTTGTAGCAATTTCTCCATACTTAACCTTGATTGATGAGCAAGAGACCATACATTGCTTGCATGATCCTCAAAAAATCAAATTAGAATGAAAAAATTTGAAAAAATAGTGGTATACTTCTTGTCATCTATATTTTCACCCTCATTAGCATCATTATATAGTAATATGGTATTACAATTTGTTAACCAACAAAGTAAACCATAAATAAGAGTACCTTACAAATAGAGAAAAAATTGTTATTAAGAAGCGCTTAAATTCATTCAAAATGGTAACTATAGAAAGGTAGAGAAGAAATAACAAAAAGAATATTACATTTTGGTATATCTATTCATGTATACATTAGGGGTATTTATACATGTACGATAAGTCTAAATAAAGAAGGAAAATCAATATGGTAATTACATATTGTTACATACATGATTTTAGGACTAGATTAAGGCTAATTAGTTAACTTTTAGAGATTCTAGAGATGTGTATTAACAACTTAAGATATATATTAACACCCCCTCAAATGCAAGATGTCATAGAAGATAAGAGCTTGAGTTTGAAAATGAGATCTACAAAACATCGAGGTGGATGTGACTTTGTGAAGATATCAATAATTTGAGATTGTGATGAGATAGGAATAAGTTGTATGATACCTTAGAGAAGATGATGTCAAACAAGATAGCAATTGATCTCAATGTGTTTAGTTAGTTCATAAAAACATCATTATAAGCAATTTTTATAGCACTATGGTTATCATAGTAGAGAGGAACTGCAAATAAGAAAGATACATCTATATCTTGAAGAAACCATTGTAACTAAAATATTTCAAAGGTAGTATCAGTAAGAGCTTTATATTAGACTTCTATACTAGAGTGGGAGACAATTGTTTGTTTCTTGTTGCACTGTGAGATGATAGACGTCTCCAGAATGAAATAATAACCAGTGGTAGATTGATAGTCCGTTAAATCTTGAGATTAATGAACATTAGAATAGGCTCATAGCTCTAACAAGGATTAATAGAAAGAATGAAGGTCATAAAATAAAATACCTCTAAATTATTTCAATATAAGAAGAATGACAGAGAAGAGAGTGAAATGAGGGGCAGATATGAATTGGATCACAACGTGAATAGCATGAGCAATATTTAGACAAGAGACAGTAAGATATATAAGACTACCAACCAATTGGCAATAAAGTGATCCATCATTAAGTAAATTCCATTAGTAGTAGAAAGAGGATCATTGGAGTCAAGTGAAGTGTTAGTTTCCTTAGTATTAGTGATGTCAGCTCGAGAGATGAGGTAAGTAGCATACTTGGTTTGTGAGAAATAATATACAGATTCATCAGAGGATATCTCTAGACCTAAAAAAAGAAATCAAGTTATCTAGGTCTTTCATCTTGAACTATTGATAGAGAAAGGACTTCAGATTAAAGATATCATGTGTATCATTACTAGTTATTATCATATCATCCACATAGAGAAGAAGAAGAGTGCACCTTTGATCTATTTTGCAAAGAAATAAGGCATAGTTATAAGAGCTAGACTAGGAACCAAGATGGACAATAGTGGAGTTGAATATTGTAAACTAGGCTTAAGGAGCTAATTTTTTTCCATAAATGGATGACAAACTTATTGGCATGATGATCACATGCAACACCCCCTATACGGAACCTACAACCATCCACACATAAGGCAACCAATTTCTTGTACATACATTCACGACATACATTTTGGTTCAATGCTATACATATACACATTACAAAACTCCCTAATGCATAACATTATCATTTAACAGTAATAAAACATCTTTACTGTAATCCAAAAGAAAACATACAATTTCCTTTAACCATTACATGTAGAATTATCTTTAACTAAAAACACCTTCCAAAAGTACTTTTTCTTCTATCTGTTTTCCTTGATCCTTGCAAATGTTCCCTGTACCTCACTCCTATAACTTGGACCTACACGGATTAACACCTATGCTAAGCTTGAAAGCTTATTAGGGAAACACTTACTTTGGATGACCACTCATAGCAGTCATCCGCCAAGCATATACATTCATGACCATTGCATAAATATAAATAGTGATGGCATACTTAATCAAATAAATAATGCAAACATGCTTCAATATGTTATTCATATACCATAAATTCACCTTCAAAAGTCAAACATTGATATTCAATGCTCAATGATAAAAATTATCAATACAAATGTAAATACTTATTCATATACTGATTATTTATATTGTCATACTGTATTTCTTATTTATATATATTTACTTTACTTTCTGTGTTAGTCCTGTACATTCCTGTGGGTATGGATAACGGGAGCTGTGGATATTCGAAGATATCAAAACTATGGACTCGAAGGCATCAAACTATAGATACCCAAAGGTATCGAACTGTGGATACCCCAAGGTATCAAATTGTAGACAACGGTGGTGTCAAACTGTAGCAGCTGCACTATATCCCTATAGGCATGCCTATCTATCCACAACCAAGATAATAGAGCAGGCACTATAACATTTCCTTTAATCATTTGCAAATTTCACAATTCATATATTACAAATCATATGATATACATTTCAAGTCACAAAATCTATATTTATATTCATACATGCAATTCATGGCTTACCACCATTAGAAGGGTAGCAAAATCACACTTGTATGATCTTACTATACCCATATGAGTAATGAATATGCTTACAAATCATTTATGTACATGTAAATTTTCTTTGGAATGCATTATGCTCAATCTTATATTCCAATATTCAGTCTCCCAATTCCATGTGGTAAGTCCTATTTCATTTAATTTTAGGTGTTTAAAAAGTTTCATACACATTCAAAAAGGTTTAGATAAGATTCGGTAAAAATCAGAAATAAAAACAAACTCAAAACAGTGCAATTTGAGCTAAACCCCAAAGTGGTTTAAAAATAGGCAAACTCATATGACGGAGTCTAGTTGTTCCTTAATATTCTTATACAAAAAGTCAAAATTGGGTTTCGTGGTCCTCTAGAATTTTGCCCATTTGTGTCTTTGGTTTCCAAAACATAAAAGATCAGGCCATTCAGACTTCGAACACATGAGCTATAGACCAAATATTACCCGCTGCTCCAAAATAGGGGCAGCATTAGGTCACCATTTTCTATCCCAATTTCCAACATCATAAAGCCAGGATTAAGTTAGAGTCTCTTCTAGAGATTTCTAGTTCTATGTATTAGTTTTCGTATGCAGCTAAAATAACTAAATTTAGAGGTCTTTAGGCTGATTTATGACCTAAACAAAGTGACTGGTTCAACACCTTAGACAGAATTCCACTACATTGTAATCGCTAGTCATATTCAACCAATTCTATATAGGATAACACCAAAATAGCACCAAAACATCATCCAAAATAGCAACCATTACACATCCAGATGAATCTTTTTACATATTCAAATATTCAAAAATACAAAAATTAACTAAGTGGAGTACCAAACCTCAAAGGTGATAATCCTATTGCAATTTTCTTTATATTTTTGCTTAAAATAGCTTCTAATTCTTAACTAATTTCATCCTATAGTTAATTTATTATAATTATATGAAAATAAATCTAAGTTATGTAAAATAAGGTAATTTGACATGAAAATGAAGCAAAATACTTTTAAAATATGTCCATTTTCATACACATTAAATATTAAGTCATCTTACTATACATATAACTCAAATAGAAAAATACATATAATTGAGTTGACACATCTAGGTTGACTCACAGTATACTCCAAGTGAGTTATTACCTTGATGATCCGACAATGTTTGGATGTTTTCGATCAACCAGTACTTCTATATCATACAATACACACATAATCCACATATTACTAATGTAACCCCCCATTACCCTAGGATACGTACCGGAACGCCCGTAGGTCATTCCGACACATAACCTAAGATAACGGA
>JAOTAY010021166.1:0-11154 GCA_025629805.1 Erythroxylum baracoense | reverse complement strand
TAATCTCTAACTAATCACAAAACAAATGCATTTTTCCATTATTTACCAACAATAACACATATAAACAACAAATCAACTAACAATGACACAAAAAATGACATACAACAGCAATAATCACACAAAAATCGATCACCTAAACACCTACTGTTCATATATAAAACTTACGTTTTTTATAGAAAAATACATCCAATAGAGAGCTTACCCGAAAACGACGCACGATGGGCAAAAAATGCTCGAAAAATGACCGTGGAAGCAAGGAAAATTGCCCAAAACCAGACGATGCCGACGAAGGAGAGAAGAAGAAGAAAATTGAGGGGGGGGTTTCTGTCGGGTTAAAGAAGAAGATTGAAACGACGTCGTTTGGTTTTCAAACCAAAAGACGTCGTTTTATTTATTAACCAATTGACATTTACCGACAACATTCAAATTCCGTCGGTATTTAAATTTATCAAATATTTAACCAGGACGTCTTGCCGCTTAATTTTGCGACGGAAAACATTATCCGTCGGTAAACTTGATATCAATGTAACGACGAATGCTATTCTGTAGGTAAATAATAGACGTTGATCCAAACTCACTGACGGAATATTTACCATCAGTAAATGTTCGAAGCTATTTAATTGTGGGAAGTATTCCCGTAATTTTTACCGACAGTAATGGTTACGTCGTCGCTGTATGTCGTCAGAGATTTTGAGCGAAATTCTTTCCCTCCAATTTTCCGGACGACAATTGTTTCTGTCACTATATCTAAACTTTGACAACGTATTTACCGACGGTAACTTGTAATCTGTCGGTAAATAGCTACGGTTTTTATTATGTCGGTAAATTTATGACGCTAATTTATGATTTTCTTGTAGTATTTCTCAACAATGTTTAATGGTATGATACAAAATAAATAGCTCAAGTGATTAAACAATATGGAACGTAAATAAAAACACTTGAAACAAGAAACAAACAATTTACCTAATAATTCCAGCTTTTTCAGAGAGAGATTGAAAGTTGTTCACCAAGAAACATAAACGTTTCTTCACTGAAACATTGTAAACATCAGAGTTGCAAAACTCACGACGATTACTGGAAGTTTTCGCACACCAACACCACTATCGGCAGTCACTAGAAACATACCACCCAATCCACTAAAAAAAACATCACACTATCAACCAAGAATGGAATTTTCTCACACCATAACTCACAATTAGTAGCCACAAAACTAACACCATGAACAATAAGACGACCATCAAAGATTCACGGACACATCAATAAAACCCAGCTGCAAAAATCAATGCTTTCAACCTACTCCACAACCCACTATTATCATTAAAGAGAGATGAAGAATACCCAGCAAAAGTCACACAAAATCATGCAAACACAATGAGAAAAACTAGCTGCCAAATCCAAGAAAAAAACCCTCAATTAACTTTGAAGAGTAGAATAAAAATGTCCAGCTAATTCATGCAAATACCAAAATCAAAATCACAATAAAGAGAAATGCAACACACGTGCTATCAGCCCAGGTTGAGTGATTTTTCCAAAAAAAAGATTGCAATAGGTACATGATCCTTAACCAAAATTCAGCAACACACCCAAATCAATTATCCATCCAAATCGCAGAAGCACAAATAGGAAGCAACCAGAACTCACACATAACCTATCGACCACTGCAAACAAAGAAGGAGTCACGACAAAAGAACAACTCAACTCAATAGTCACATGATTCACTAAGAACTCTTTGCTAGATAGAGTCGTGATTCACCTAGAACTCTTTGTTAGATAAAGTTCCATCTACATACAGCTAGCTACCAAATATTATCCAAGATAGCTTTAAGATTTCAGCATACAAGTCCAGTTATAATCAACCAATCAAATCCAAGATATTCTATCGCATCTTGATTAGAATTTAAAGCTAATTAACATTATCTTTAAAGTCTAATTATCAAATAATGTCAAAATTAATAATAAGATACATAACATGTATTTTAACATCAAGTGTTGAGGATTGACTCTACTAACTTTTTTATTAGTTATTATTGTTCTATTGTAATTATCGGGGTTGTTTTTCATCAAAACTTCCCTTCTTTCTTCCATATGCGCTCTTAAGATTTTAATCACTCAATGATCTTTATTCCTTAAAGGATCTTCTTCATCTTTAACTCCCTTTAATCCTACTCATTTTCCTTCCTCTCTTACTCATTTTGGCCTATGGTTATAGGAAATAATGTCTCATTCTAGTCTCTCCACTTTTGTCTTCTGCTTCTTCTAGTATGGATTACTTGTTTCGCTTTCTTTAAATATCTTAAAGGGAGGAGTTGTCAAATGGTTTAACACCTTTGTAGGTTTTTTTTAACAAAAGATCTCTTTTTTCCATGTTTCAAAGATGGCTATAGATTAATTATATCAAATTTGGCAATGAAAAAGTACTAATCAATTGGGTAGATTGTTCATCACCTGGTCTACAGGTCAATTTAATCTTTCTCTTGACTATCTTATTAGACTATCCATGGCACTTTATAAGGAAACCTTTATTCTAAAAAAGTGAAAAGTTGGAATTAAACTTGATATAGTTAATCAAAAAGGGGTTCTGATATATGATTTTAATCTCCTACCCTATAAATCTTTTTAAAGAAGTGCACGTACCACTTTTATAGGATAGGTTTTTTAATACCAAGTGTTGATTACACAGGGACTATGAGTACTAGTAGTAACTATTTTCTTATTATCCAACTAAAAAATTAGGATGATGATGAGATCAATTTCTAAACTAAAACAATACTAAGAGCAAATCAACACAATTAATTAACTAGATTAAAACATAAACTAAGAAACAATCGATGAAGATAGCAGTACTCAGATTTTGAATCCCCGAGGACCTTTCACGTAATTAAGTCTTCACACATCAATTTAATCTAAAGTTCATTGGACTGTAGAAATTCCGCAATTATGCTAATGTCTTTCTCAACATTATTAACAACTAATCCTAGGTTGATTGATCAAATTCTCTTTCTAATTAAAACTTCTAGAATTGCATTAACTAATTTATAAATTCGTTATTAGGTTTGACCATAATCTAGAAGATTTATAACAACTTATCTCTAGGTTTGTATGTAACTCTTTTCAATTATGCTAGATCAATTTACAAAAAAGATTTCTCAATTGTATGAAATTAGTTATGAATAACATGCCAACAATATTAGTTCAAGAACAAATAGCAAACATATAATTAAATTTCAATAAAACTTAAGAATGAACTAAATTAAATTGAAATCACCATATAATATATCCTAGGGTTCAGTTTATCCAAGTAGCATACAAGTTTTAGTTCCTAATCAAATAATACGTAGTGTCAAAACTAACGAAAAATAGAAAAATCAAAGGAAACATGATGAAATCCCTTTTAATCTCCAAGAAATTCACTTAGACCAATGGAAATTCACTCCAACTTCATCTCCTTGCTTGTTCTTCATTCTCTTTGCCATTCTAGGTCTTCTAATTATGTCTCCCCAACTTCTTCGTTACTTCTACCTCTAAATTTTTCCTTTTAAAAATTGAAACATATTATGGGTAATAAATCAGTCAAATATAAGATATGTTCTAAAGCGAAATTTATAGGTATAAAATGTATAAGCACAAGCATAAAATGTGAACACGTTCTGATCAAACACCAACACGAGCCTGTATCACTTAAACATGAGTGAGTACCACAAAAAGTAATCAACATGCCCCTAATTCTTCAAACACAACCATGTATTTATCATGAAGTCTCATAACATAGTTAAAACAACTCCAAAATGCTTCAAACTTGTCTAAATTCACTCATTTTAATCTAAATAAGAAAATTATGACTTGAAAATAAAATATGGACAACTTAAGTACTAGAATCAATAAAAAATACTCCAATAAACAAACAAATTGCACTAAATATAAACCTAAAAAATATGAACAAGTAAGCACTTACTAAACTTCCCACACTTAGGTTTTTTTTTTGTCCTCAAACAACTAATAGTTTAAATTCATTAATATCCTCCTCTCCTCCATCCCAGCTTATTTTCATGCCTCAAAAATCAAACCAAAGTATTATTATAATCAAATGATCATAGAATAAAATCCCATAAGAAAATACCACAAATGATGTATTGACAATCTTTTTAAAATCAAGTGCAATAGGACTCAACATTTTCACACAAAAGATTTGCTTGATTTGCTCAAAGTATTTATAATGGAAGTTGTTATAACTATCAAATCAATGCATAGAAGGAATCTTAACCATATACTTACTAATACATTGTATCTCCGCCACTGTAAAATACACTGGACGCAAAAATTTTAAAAAATTTAAGTCAAGGTGTAATGGGGCTTAGGTAAAGGTATAGTAAGGGTAAATTTTGAGTTAACAAAAAAGAAGGAATTTACATAAACAAGACTACAAAAAATCTAACTTAATCTATCATAAATCTCTCAATAAAATGTAAGTAAGGTGGAAAACAAGTCTTGAATAACATAAGCATCTTCTCTTTCCGCTTTTTCCGATTACAATAATTTAAAAATATCTTTTTTTTCAATTCAGTTTGTTTCAAGATATTTCTGAATTGATCATTGATGAACTTACAAGGGTATTATATGAAAATTTGATAAGTAACATAAGAGAAGATATATTATTGAATGTATAAGCTTTCACGTTTTTTCGTTCTTGATACCTCTTTATCTAATAAGATTCTTGTACAATCAACTAAATACAATCTTTTAAGGTACAAAACTAATTGTCAGGCTTAATAATAAAAATGGTTTATTGACTTGTAATATGGTTTAAATAATTCAAAGAAAAAGCTAAGACTCAAATTTAGTTACACATAAAGATAAAAATAGGATAAAGAAAAATCAAAGAAAAGTTTCAAATAAAGGTTTAATCTCAGTACCTTGTTAATGTTATTGTCTCTAGTCAAAAGTTGTGGTCCCAATATGAATAATAAAACTAAACTCTAAAATTCCAACTATGCCTGATAAAGACACAATAAAGAAAAATAGAGCATAATATAATAATGATAATTGCTCATAGGTTTAAAAGGTAACAATTTATGCTTATGTGTGAAAAACACTAAGTACTTTCATCTAATTTGAATGTAAAACATCCGTTCATAATATAGCAAGTAAAAATCTATATAATCATGCCCTCTTGCTTTTGTATTGTTTAGACAAATCAAAATATTTCAAGACAAAAATTAACATATTAGAGATTTTCATAAAGAAAAAATATGAAATAAGAACTAAAATATGCTTTATGCTTGAATTATAATCGAATCCGCATGAAAATCACAATACCCCTTCCCTACATTTAAAGATGTAAATTATTCCCTATATACATATTGAACATAAAAAATAATGGAATACAGTCGCCAAGAGAAAAGGTAAAATGAACTTGTACCTTTTTTGTTTACATGCAAGATATTCAAATTTGTAGCATGAATTCTATCCAAATTATGTGTAGTGATTCTTGCAGAAAGAAAATAAAAGGGAACAGAGCATCAAACAATGGAAATAAAACAAATGAAAATAAAAACTAATTGTATATATAAAAAATTATGGTTTAGTCTATCAACAATAAATAAGAAAAATGAAGAAACAAAAATAATATCAATTTAGCAGGGATAATCTCTTGTAACTATCAAGATAAAATAAAAATGGAAATGAAAAAAATTAAAATCAAAGAAAAGATACAAATAGCCTACTTCTCGTCTCAAGATTCTTAGATAATATGAGTCACCATGGTAGACAAGGAGTCTAAGATTTGATCGCTTGTCAACTCATGCTCAGTATCACTCAGCGGATTGGTCTTCTTGAGTATATACAAGCATTATTTCAACTTGAGCTAGCTCATCTGGCTATTGAGGTGACAACGGTAGTGTACTAACTCTCGTGAGTAGAGGTGGGACCACAACTCCTAGATGATTAGTGATGTGTATGAGGATGTCCTCTATAGAAAAGTATACTACGAGATTGAATGAATTATTTGCTCACTTCTTATTTGTTCAATTGATCAGTATGTAAATATATACAACATCATCTGGGAGCTATTTTAGGAAGCATTTACAGCGATTGCTATGACACAATATCTATACAACAATCTTGGTACATAAACAGAAATAGATCAAAGACTTTATTAAAATGGCTTGATTGTAGGCTGAGATTATGAAGTGTTGACTTGATCTTGATTTTGGTAATCTTCCTTAATACGCCCCCGCAAGATTGAGCTTCCATCGGCAAGACCAATCTTGGTACGTAGCAATTCAGTCCGTTGTCGTGACAAAGGTTTTGTCAGGAGATCAACAAGCTGATCTTGAGTGTGAACATGCCGAACATAAAGGGTTCTATTCTGAACAAGATCTCTAACAAAGTGTAAATCATTTTGAATATGCTTCATGCGAGAATGATTTACTGGATTAAAACTCAAATGTGTAGCACCAAGATTATCACACAGCAACAAGGGAGGCACCTTTAGTAGAACACCAAGTTCATAAAGTAAGGAGTGCAGCCACACTGTTTTAGATGCAGCATTGGCAAGAGCACGATATTCAGCTTCCGTCGATGAGCGAGCAACATCTCGTTGTTTCTTGGAGCTCCAAAAAATGGGATTTGTGCTAAGAAAACTAATATAAGCCGAAGTAGAGGTTCTGTCATCCATATTCCCTGCCCAGTCAACATCAGAGAATGTTTTTAAAACGGGAGTTGTGTTTCTAGTGAGCTGAATACCATGAAAAATGGTTTGCTTCAAGTAACGAAGCAGTCTCTTTGTGGCTATCTAGTGTGCTATAGTTGGCTTATGCATAAATTGAGATAGCTTATTCACAGCAAACGATATGTCCGGTCAGGTCAATGAAAGATATAGAAGACTGCCAATCACATGTCAAAAGTTGATGCTGTCAACAGATGCTGTGCCATCAACTAATTTCAGAGAAGCAGTTGTGGATAAAGGAGTGGACACATCCTTAGCACCAAGCATATTCGTTGTGGACAGTAAGTCACGAATGTATTGATGTTGCGACAAGAATATACCAACACGAGTAGGAATAACCTCTACTCCTAGAAAAAACTAAGATTTCCCATATCTTTTAAGGAAAACTTTTCAACCAATTTCTGAATAATGTGATCCACAAACTGAATATCATTGCCAGTAATTATAAGATCATCAACATAAACCAAAAAATAACAGATGATAGAACCATGTATATAGATAAACAGAGAGGAATCAGCTTTGAAGTTTTTGAACCCAAGTTGGAAAAGAACAGTCCTCAGAGCTGTGTACCAAGCACGAGGAGCCTGTCGAAGCCCATAAATAGCTTTTTTCAATTGACACACATGATCAGGCTTTTTGACATCTTTAAACCCAGGAGGTTGCATCATATAAACAGTTTCTGTGAGGGTTCCATGTAAAAAGGCATTGTTAATGTCCATTTGTCTCAAGAGCCACCCATTCATCACAGCTATAGTCAAAACACATCGAATAGTAGCTGGCCTAACAACAGGACTGAAGGTTTCCTTGTAATCGAGCCCCGGTCTATGGTTATAGCCTTTGGCCACAAGCCTGGCCTTAAATTTATCTACCGAACCATCAACTTTGTATTTTACTCTAAACACCCATTTACAGCCCATGGGTATACAGTTTGGGGGTGCTAGAACTAAATCCCAAGTTCCATGTTTCATCAAAGCAGTAAGCTCAGTGGACATGGCATCACGCCACTGAGGATGACTCACGGCTTGAGTTACACAAGTTGGTTCAATTGCTTGAGGGATGGGGTGTTTGAAAACTGAATGGAGTTGTTTGGGTTTAAATATGTTGTTCATGGAACGAGTAGTCATATTGTGAAGGCAAGGAGCTTCGATTTGAACACACAAAGTGGGAATGGAATGTGACTGCAATAAACTAGAATCGACAGCTGTGTGTGTGTGAGTCGGATTGAGTGAAGAAGGAAGACTAGATTCATGCAAGATGGGAGCATCTGAATGAGAGCCAGAATTTCTAAAGTCATCAGTCGAATAGAAAGTAGGAGAGGGACGAGGGTTACCTGGAGGTGATGGAGACGCAGCACAAACATCGTTCGGAAGCACAGGTGATGGTGCGGAATCAGAGGTGTGCACAGACGAAGCCACTTGAGGAGGAACTCGCACGATCTGAGAAGATATTGGAATAAAAGTTGTAGGGCATAAATGACATGTAGAAGAAGACACGGGTTGGACTGGTTTCTGGACTTGCATGGATTGAAAAGGATTTTGGGATTCATCAAACAACACATGCCGAGACACAAAAGTTTTGTGGGTCTTGAGGTCTAAACAAATATAGGCATTTTGAGTTTGGGAATAACCCAAAAAAAGACATGGAGTGTATTTGGGCTGCATCTTATGATTATTATATGGGTGTGTAAGGGGATAACAAAGTGAACCAAATTTTTTAAATTTCAGATAGTTTGGTTTTTGGCCAAAAAGTGTTACAAAGGGGGATTTATTGGCGAGAAGATGAGTCGGTTGCCTGTTTATGAGATAGGTTGCAGTTCGAAAAGCATGAGGCCAATACGAAAGAGGCAAGGAAGCATCCGAAAGTAATGTAAGACCGGTTTCAACAAGGCGGCGCTGACGTCGTTCAAAGACTCCATTTTGTTGTGGGGTGTGAGGGGCAGTAGTGTTGTGGCTGATGCCATGAAGATTTAAAAAAGGTTTGAGAGAAATAAATTCACCGCCATTGTCGGAGTAAAGGGTTTTAATTTTGGATTGAAAACGAGTTTCAACAAATGTTTTAAATTGTGGAAAAATAGTTGACACACTCGATTTGGTAGCCATGGGATAAAACCACATGTATTTCGTGTAGTGATCGACAAAAAAGGAGATAATAACGAGAACCATCAAGACCTGTTGAGTGTGCTGGTCCCTAAACATCCGTATAAATAATGTCAAGTGGACTGGTAGTCGAAAGACTAGTTGTGCGAAATGGTATTGATGAGCTTTATTAATAGAACAAGAGCGACATAATAAGGACTGTTTATTTTCAGTGGTAGGAAGAGAAAAAGTGGAAACAAGACTTTTAACAATGGGATAGGAGGGATGACCAAGACTCTTGTGCCACCCATCAAGTGATGTCCGTTCATGCACATTCGCAACCTTTTTTGAAAAATTTCCCACAAGTGATTCCAGAAAGATGTAAACGCTGTTTTCACATGAACCTCTTAGTAGGATCGCCCCCATTATTGGTTCCTTCACAAGAAAATGAGAAGGGTGAAATTCAACATATACATTATTTTGTGATGTAAAGTGATGAACAGAGATCAATTTTTTTAAAGATTTGGAACACAAAGAGTATCATGCAAGATAAAGGTGCGGTTGGGTAAGTGTATAGCTAAAGAACCAACATGTGAAACAGCCAAACTTGAACCATCACCCAGAACCACTTCATCGGTTCCGTCATATTCGAAATGAGTAGATAAATTCTGAAGATCACCAGTGATGTTATGTGAGGCCGCAGAATCAAGGAGCCATTTTTGGTCTTTCATGGCAGAAGTGGTTGCACTGTTTGCTGTGATTTCACTGGTCTTCAGCTGGGGACAATGTTTGGCCGTATGACCCAACTCATCACAGAATTGACATTTTGGCCTATAAGTTCGCTGGTTGTTGCTAGGCTTATTTGAACCATTGAAACATCGGCCATCTCGATTACTACTTCGGACTGGAGCTTGCCCATATGGACGCTGAGACCCATGCGATTTGCTATAGCTCCGTTGTTGACTTCCCAAAGAACCAAACTTCCTGGATGTATAATTTGCAGTGGCCACCAATTGTTGGGTAGCAGTTTCAAGGCGGCGCAAATAGTTCTCGTGGCCGACAAGAAGATCATGGAGCTCCTCAAAGGCGAGCGGCTTTTCGCAAGCCCGGATTGGTGCTGCAATTTCCCTGAAATCAGAACCTAAACCATTAAGCATATAGAGGGTTAGGTCATCATCAGAAATGGGATGGTCAATAATGGCAATTTCATCTGCCAAAGACTTCACAGCATGTAAATAATTAGAGATAGACCAATTTTCATGCTAGATTAAGGTGAGTTCCTCTTTCAATTGCATAGCTCGAGTTCGTGATTTGCTAGCATAGAGGGTGTTCAATTTTTTCCAAGCCTTATGAGACGTTTTTGCTGCTGCAATGAGTGGAGTGATGGTGGGGGAGGTGGAAGCAAGAAGTGCACTGAGTATGAGTTTGTCTTGCTGAACCCAATGGGTTTTGTGTAGGGCAGAGACAGAGAGATCACTCGGAGAGGGACATTGAGAGATACCGGTGACATAATCAAGCAAATCATATCCTATAAGTAAGGCTTCAAATTGTGCACGCCATTGAGGAAAGGTAGAAGGTGTTAATTTTTCATTAATCTGAGCAGTGATGTTGAGAGCAACAAGAGTGGTTTCAGTAGAGGAAGCTGGGTGAGTGTTAAGATGAATTTGAGGCTGCTCAGGGGAGGAAGACATTGAGGAAGCAGGAGAATCGACTCGTTGGAGATCGGCTCTTCTGATACCATATAGAAAAGTATACTACCAGATTGAATGAAATATTTGCTCACTTCATCTTTGTTCAATTGATCAGTATGCAAATATATACAACATCATCTCGGAGCTATTTTAGGAAGCATTTATAGCGATTGCTATAACACAATAACTATACAACAATCTCGGTACATAAATAGAAACAGATCAAAGACTTTATTTAAATGGCTTGATTGTAGGCTGAGATTATGAAGTGTTGACTTGATCTTGATTTTGGCAATCTTCCTTAATAGAGACAACACTAGAGTAGTGAGAAAGATGGATATGTTTTGCCTTTACTGTTAAGAACCAATAGAATAATGCTTAACAGTTTTGGGAATGACTCACATCTTATTAAACAATCAGAATGACTCACATCTTATTAAACAATCTCGGGCTTTATAAGTAGCCGTTTACAATCTTAACTGAATAAGAAAAATCAATTCACATTTCTCAACATAAAGAGTGCAACTAGAAAAATCAGGAAACACTAATTGTTAGGGTTATGTAAATAGAGTGCCTTAAAAAGTAAGTGTATTTACATATAACTTAATTTTCTTCTAGTTACAATATTGTAATGAAAATATTTATTATTAATAAAACAAAAGAG
>JAOTAY010021165.1:0-11154 GCA_025629805.1 Erythroxylum baracoense | reverse complement strand
TCCTGGGCTCGGAATGGCCAATGGGTATGAGACTGATCTTTGAAGATTGGACCGATTGGCCTGTGGGTTATTACGACCGGGCTCGGGCCCAGCATGACCGACCCGACCACTTATAAATTTAAGAAATACTTCAATTTTAATTTTGATAAGATAAATATTAAGTTTATAATTGATATGAGTTATAATATTTTTTATATATGATAATTAATATTATTATACATCACAAAAATATAATTTAAAATTTTAATAAATTTATTCTTGTTAAATAAAAATTCAGAACTTTATAACAGTCCACGTATAATTATTATCCTCTTTATGACTATCAACATAATTTTTTGTTTTGCAAACGATTTTGATACTCCCTTGACTATATCAAGGATAAAATAAGAAAATTATACTAATATTAAAATATCAAGTTAGTTTAGAAATTGAAAGTAAATATATTATTAACTCCAAGAATTAATAAGTAAAATGATAATAAATTTTAAAAACTACAAATTACCTAAAATATCTTATTTTTGTTGTTATAGTTGAAGTAGTTGCGATCAAAAAGAAAATTTTCTCTTGATTATGAATTTTTAATATTAATATTTAATATACTTGCGATATTTTATATATGTAGAATAATAAAAAATGTAAATGTCGTAATAAAAACATGCATATTGGGCATATGCATGTGTATGATGACACCTGCTAAGTACATTATTCTTAATCTTTTAACACATGTACCTTGTACTTATTATGTTCAAATTTAGAAATGCAATATAGTGAATATTTTTTGATATATTTTATTTTTTATTTATTATTATATACTTTCTAATGATATATAATATAATTATTCATCAATTTAAAAATAAAATTCAATTCAATATATATGTTTTGAATTTATAAATGTACTTAATTATTGGTTTTCACAATTATACTAACTTACCCTGAATGGTGAAAATATATGAATAAATTTATAGTGTGTCTAATTTTATAAATGCATATAATAAGAATAATTATATTATTTTTTAAACGTTTAAAATATTGTTTCTAAATAAATGTAAAGTAGGAGCATAAGATTCTAAGAGAGAGAACCTCTAATTTTTTTGCATATGTCTCCTCTTTATTTCTCCAGCATATAACTTACTATTAGACCCTTAAATTTTGAAGCACTTCTCAGCAACCTTTATGAGGAGCCTTAGGAGGGAGGTTAGCTGGATTACACGCATGAGGGAGGCATGCGAAAATACTAAGGCAAACATGGGCGAGTTGGATCAGACTTGGTGCGAATTTTGATAAAGTCTCAGACCTTGTGGAGATTGACTCGACCTAGGCTAAGGACTTGATGGACTAAAGACTTAGCCATGCTCGAATGAATGGACCACGACTAACGGACTTATTGTGGGAAGCATTCGATCATGCCAATGTGTTATGTGGGCTTCGGCAAGATCACACTACATCATCAGCGGATAGAGATTATGGGAAGATCTTGGATGATATGGCAATGACGAAGAGTTAGAGTTACAGTGGAACTCAACATCTGAAGATAGTAGAGATTTTCAAGGATAAGGATGCTAATTTCCTAATCGAATGTAAACTCTATCTTTCTGTTATCTTGTAGATTCTATCTTATCAGTTAGAGTCCTATTTGGATGGAGGTGTCATCCAATTGGTCCACGTGATGTAATATGATAGAGATAGATGTGATCTTAGCACGATCTTAGGCAGTTCAGTTTAAGTAGAATTCTGAATGTAACTTAGCATCCAAGTTAGAATGCATATATATAGCTCATTCAAGCTTTGCTCTCAATCAGTTCAGAGAGAGAGCATTCCTTGTATTCTTTTAAGGGAAAGTAATATAAAGGTTGGTTTTACAGTATCTCTCCTATCTTCCTTGTTGCCTTTATTTCTTATTGCTTTCGTAGCATTGTTTTTTCGAGTGTACTAGGTAAACGCTTCGAGGGTCGTTGAATGCTGAAGTCTTGCTTAAGCGGACCTAAGTGAGGTTACTGTACAAAGGGTGTTGGTGATCAGCTTCGGTGAAAGTTTGAGCCCTAAGGTGACTTTTGTATTAACTAGTATCAGAGCCAAATTTCGAGATGGCAGTAAGCAACTTGACAGAATGAGTGACTAGGGTAGAAGCACTCATTGGGCCAATTCCTCAAGGAGAGGAAGAGGTCACATCTTACAATACTCGGTTCGAGATGTTGGGGACGCAGATCCAATAGTTGTAACAATAGATGGCGGATATGTTGAAGGCACATGAGGAGGCCTAGGTAGAGATCACCATACTGAGGCATGTCGTTGCAACTCTAGATGTCCGCACCACAACTTTCCTCTGTGAAGGTATATGAACCCAGAGTGTTCGAAGGCATGTGGGATGCTAAGGTGTTGGAGAATTTCTTATGGGATATGGAGCAGTACTTTACGGCTACTAGGGTATCCGATGCTGAGAAGGTCAATGTGATGGCCATATATTTGGATGGGGATGCTAAGCTTTGGTTGAGGACGAGGACCTCTATAGAGATCAGTGTGGGTAGACCTCCCGTGGAATCGTGGGTGCAAATGAAGAAGGAGCTCAAGGATCATTTCCTTCCCATGAATACTTCTTTGCTCGCGAAACATGAAAGAAGCGGTTGGTGCAATTGTGGCTGCCGATGCCTTGGTGGATTTTTGAATTGTGAAAGAATCTATGGCAGGCTCCTCAAATTCTTCTAAGGTCAAAAGCCACACCCAATAGGAGAAGATCGAGGGGAAGAAGAAGAAAGACTCTAGGAAGGGGGATTTCAAGGGCAAGGGTAAGTAGAGTGGTGGCTCTAAGAACGGAAAGACGTCCTTGAAGAAGGGAAAGGTTGCTTATTACTTGTAAGGCGGTCCAGACTTTGCTAGAGAGTGCCCGAGAAAGGAGAAGTTGAATACTCTAATTGTCAAAAAAGACGGTGAATCTTCGAAAGATGCGACACTAAATTCGATCACCTTGCTTAATGCGGCTAGTACCGAGTCGGTTCCCTTTGATAGGCTAATGTACGTGGGTGTACAGGTTGGGGAGAAAGACATGAATGCAATGGTGGATATGGGTGTGACCCACAGTTTTTTAGCGGAAAGGATAGTTTGGAAGTTGGCATAAGGGTGTCCAATGCCTAGATGAAGATTAAAACCTTTGCGAGGAAAGCACAAGCAGTTGCAGAAATTACTTACAACTTTCCAGTTAGAATTGGAAGTTGGCGTGCTAAGATGAATTTCATTATCATACCATTGGAGGATTTCGAGATAATATTGAGGGTCGATTTCCTCAAAGTAGCAAAGGTGGTATTGTATTCGAGTTTGGGAGGTTTGATGTTAATGCAAGATCAAAATTCCTTTTACGTAAATTATTGTAGGTTCGATGGTAGAATGACGAATGCTATAACTTTGATAGGACATGTTTTGGCCATGAGCATCGAGAAAGGGTTGAAAAAAGACATGGGGACCTAGCTCGCTGCCATGTGGGAAATCAGTGAAGACCATGTGATGGAAGTTCGTGATGCGGTTGCAAGTTTATTGAGGGAGTTTCGGGAGGTGATGCCGAAAGAATTACCGAAAACTCTTCGTCCTCGTCGTGAGGTAGATCACAAGATCGAGTTAGTTCCTGGATTGATCCCACCTGCACGTGCCCCATATAGGATGTCCCCAATGGAATTGGCGGAACTTCGAAAACAACTTGGTGAGTTGTTGGAGGCAGGGTTCATCCAACCATCTAAAGCTCTATACGGCGCCCTGGTATTGTTTCAGAAGAAGCAAGACTGTACGTTTGGGATGTGTGTGGACTATCAAGGGCTGAACAAGGTAACGATTAAAAACAAGTATCCGGTACCTTTAGGATTTGATGGATAGGTTGTCAAGGGTTGAGGTGTTCACTAAGTTGGATCTTCGGAGTGGGTATTGGCAAGTGCAGATAGTTGAGGATGACGAGCAAAAGATAACGTGCGTAACTCGGTATAGATCCTACAAATTTTTAGTTATGCTGTTTAGATTAATTAACGCTCCTACTACATTTTGCAACCTTATGAATGATGTGCTATATGACTTTTTGGATGAGTTTGTGGTGGTCTCCTTAGACGACATCGTGGTGTATAGCACTAATATAGCAGAACATATGGAACACTTGAGGCGAGTGGTCGAAAGGCTGAGGCAGTATAAGCTCTACGTGAAGATGGAGAAGTGCGAGTTTGCCTAGTTGGAGATCAGATTCTTGGGTCACATAGTGAGCAAGGGTCAAGTCAGAATGGATTCGAGGAAGGTGAAAGTGATAGTTGAGTGGCAAGCCCCCACGACAGTACGAGAATTACAGAGTTTTCTCGACCTGGTGAACTACTATAGGCGGTTCATTATGGGATTCTCCAAGAAAGCGGTGCCATTGACGGACTTACTGAAGAAGAAACAAGAGTGATGTTGGTCGAGTGCATGTGCAGAGGCATTCGAGAAACTTAAAACTGCTATTTCAAACCGGTGTTGAAGCTGCCCATGTTCGATCTTCCATTTCAGGTACATACTGATGCTTCGGACAAAGCCATTGGTGGAGTCCTTATACATGAGGGTCATCTGGTAGCATTTGAGAGCCGAAAGCTCAATGGTGTAGAGTAGCGTTACTCGTCGCACGAGAAGGAGATGATTGAGATGTGGCGAATATATTTGTTGGGAACCAGGTTCGTTGTCCGAATGGATAATGTTGCTAACACGTTTTTCAGGACCTAAAAGAAGTTGCCTACAAAACAAGCCCGGTGATAGGAGTTTCTTGCTGAGTATGACTTTGTGTGGGAGCATAGACCGGGGAGGCACAACAACATGGCAGATGCCTTAAGTAGGAAGGAGATATTTGCGGCCCTTTATTCGATCACAAGGGTGGAGTCCAACTTGTTGGAGCAAATTAA
The DNA here is from genome assembly GCA_025629805.1 of Erythroxylum baracoense. NCBI lineage: Eukaryota > Viridiplantae > Streptophyta > Magnoliopsida > Malpighiales > Erythroxylaceae > Erythroxylum > Erythroxylum baracoense. Next base: position 6,259 of record JAOTAY010021165.1, on the reverse strand, counting down.
AGCGGCAGCTCCATTAGACATTATGTACGGTAAGTTGATTTCTCAAGTTAAGGAAGGTATTGTATACATGTTTTAGTTCGTCGATGATGGGTTTTTGATGACTAAAAGTAGTCAAGTGTATGTGCCGAGCTTTGGTGGACTGTGGAAACAGTTGTTAAAGGAGACACATGACTGGCAGTGGGCTGGTCACCCAGGAGTCCAACGGATGCTAGCTCTCCTATCTTGTTCCTATTTTTGGCAGAAGATGGAGAATGATGTGGAATGTTACGTCAAGACATGTCTCATGTGTCAGTTGGGTAAGCCGGAGAGAAAGAAGGAAGTAGGTTTGTTACAACCCTTATCCATCCCCGAGAGATCGTGGATGTCAGTTTCAATGTATTTCATTAGGGGGTTTCCAAAGGTGGACAACATGGCATCAATCATGGTGGTGGTTGATAGATTCTCCAAGAATGTGATCTTCGTGCCAACTCCTGTGACTTGTCCCTCGGATGTTGCGGTCGAGTTGTTCTATAAGAACGTGGTCATATATTTAGGAGTTCTAGCGAATATTGTGAGTGACCGAGATGCCAGATTTACAGGCCAATTCTAGACGTCCCTTTTTAATATAAAGGGTTGTGATTTGAAGTTTTCAATAGCAAATCACCCATAAATTGATGGCCAAATTAAAAGAATCAACGGTTTGTTGGAGGAGAATCATTGGCATTATGTAAGTACAAGTCAACGTAATTGGTTGAGTTTACTTGATACCGTATAGTTTTGCTATAACTTGCATAGCTCTTCGACTAGGGAGAAAAGTCCCTTTGAGATTGTGTTGGGACAATAGCCTCTCACACCATTGGAGATTGCCCAACAAAGGACAGGTGGCAAATGTCCTGCAGCGTATAAGTTTGCGATGGAGAAGCAAGAGTTGTTGGATGAAGCGAGAGACAGTCTTCGAAAAGCTTCTCGACGGATGAAGAAGCAAGCAAATCTTCGGAGGAGACCTCTAGAGTTTGACATGGGAGATAAAGTTTGTTGAAACTAACCCCATAGATTTGGAAGAAGATCTCAAGTAAGCAAGTTCATAGGGGTTTGGTGCCGTAGTACGATGGACCATTTGAAGTGCTACACAAAATGGGAAATGTGACATACAGATTGAAGTTGCCCGAATGATTAAAGGTACACCCTACTTGTCATGTTAGTTTTCTTAAGCCTTACTAGAAGGATGGATCAGATCCGAATAGGAGTTAAGTGAAGTGAGCTCCACTGATTGTGAGGAAACAGCTTGAGGATCAAGTGGAGAAGACCCTAGATCATCGGACAATAGGTCAACACAAGAAGAATCGATGGACCGAGTTCTTGATTCAGTGGAAAGGTAAACCTATCGCGGAAGCTACGTGGGAGAAAGATACAACCTTGTGGCAATTCGAAGATCAAGTGAACTCCTATCTTCAGACTAATTCGACGAGGGTGTCGAATCCATATGGTAGGGGTGGTTTGTTAAACCCTTAGACTTCAAAGCACTTCTCAGTGACATATGAGGAGCCTTAGGAGGGAGGTTAGCTAGATTACACGCATGAGGGAGGCATGTGAAAACACTAAGGCAAACGTGGGTGAGTGGGATCTGACTTGGTGAGAATTTTAGTAGAGTCCCAGACCTTGTGGAGATTGACTTGACCTAGGCTAAGGACTTGATGGACTAAGGACTTAGTCATGCTCGGATGGATGGACCACGACTAACGGACTTATTGTGGGAAGTATTAGATCAGGCTAGTGTGCTATATGGGCTTCGACAAGATCACACTGCATCATCAGCGGATAGAGATCGTAGGGAGATCTTGGATGATGTGGCGATGACGAAGAGTTGGTGTTATAGTGGGACTCGACATCTGAAGATAGTGGAGATCTTCCAGGATAAGGATGCTAGTTTCTTAGTTGAATGTAAACTCTATCTTCTATTATCTTGTAGATTCTATCTTTTCAATTAAAGTATTGGTCCACGTGATGTAATCTGATAGAGATAAACGTGATCTTAGCACGATCTTAGACAGTTCAGTTTAAAGGGGATTCTAAATGTAACTTGGCATCCAAGTTAGAATGCCTATATATAGCTCATTCGAGCTCTGCTCTCAACTCACTTAAAGAGAGAGCATTCCTTATATTCTTTTAAGGGAAAGTAATATAAAGGTTAGTTTAACCGTACCTCTCTTGTGTTCCTTTGTTGCCTTTACTTTCTTATTGCTTTCGTAGCATTGTTTCTTTGAGTGTGCAAGGTAAACACTTCGAGGGTCGTTTAAGGCTGAAGTCTTACTTAAGCAGCCTAAGTGAGGCTACCGTGTAAAAGGTGTTGGCGATTAACTTCGGTAAAAGTTCGAGTCCCAAAGTGACCTTTGTATCAATTGATATCAGAGCCAATTTAGAGTGATGGTTGATGGAAGTAATATGATGGAAAGGATTACTATAATAGAGGCGATTCTTAAGTCTTTAGCCCCAATGGATGAGGGAGTGGTTCCTTTGTTGGAACGTATTGCAGCCTTGGAGATGGAGCTTCAAGTAACTATGAGAGCACTCGAGGAACATATAAAGGCTTGTGAGGAGATGAGTTATGATTTATTAGTGCTCAAGTGTGCAATGGCAAGGCATAACACAGGTGTCCGAGTGGAAAGCACTATAGTGAAGGTGCAAAAGCCACAAGTTTTCAATGGCAGTGGAATGCCAAGGAGCTCGAAAATTTTCTGTGAGATATGGAGCAGTACTTTGCAGCAGCAAAGGTGGCAAACTCGAAGAAGGTGTCAATCACAGCAATGTACATGGTGGGAGATGTCAAACTGTGGTGGAGGACGAGGATCTCTAATGACATCAATGCGGGCAAACTCCCATTGATATGTAGGCAAGCTAAAGAAGGAGCTAACGGACCAGTTCCTACCCAACAACACTTCATGGCTTGCGAGGGAAGCTTTGAAAGAGTTGAAGCAAGAGGGCTCGGTAAGGGAGTATGTGAGGAAGTTCACATTGGTGATGTTGGACATGCGGAACATGTCAGAGGAAGACAAGTTGTTCAACTTTATTAATGACTTGCAAGGTTAGGCACAAATGGAGCTTCAGAGGCAGTAGGTGAAGGATCTCCCTAGTGCAATAGTGACGGTAGATGCCTTGGTGGATCTCCAATTGCCACCACCAATTCTACCTAGCAGAGAGGGCAAGAAAAATGGTGGAACCCGGGATGGCAAGGAGAAAGACAAAGAGAAGGTGGGAGAATCTTCTCAACATAAGAAGAAGCAATTGAAGGGAAAGGTTGCATGCTTCATCTGTGAAGGGCCGTATTATGCTCGAGAATGCCCGAAGAGGAAAAAGGACAAGGAGCAGATGAACTCCATAGTCGTGAAGGACAAAGGAGGGAGCGATGAAGACTACTCGGGGAAAGGAGCCATCAATAGCATCACCTATTTGAATGTTATGAGCCTCGTGGAGGAGGACCCATATAAAAACAAACTCGATAGAAAAAAGAGGTGGCACGTGGGAAAAGTGCCAATGGAAGAGAAGGCTTGCCCCAGTCTTCGATAGTTAGCGAAGAAGTCTTCGAGGGAACCACTCGTGGAGGAGTGCCCACAGATTATTTTGATGAGGGCATTGAATTCTTTTAGTGGGGTTGGTTTGTTAGACCCCTAAGTCCATACTGAGGGATCATGCAAGTGTTGGTGAGCCTTGGCCAATGCTTGGCACAAAGGTTGGCATGAGGAAGGCGTGTTGACGAGGAAACAAGGCGAAGTCTTCGGAGTTGGCAAGCTAAGTCATGTGAGATCTAAGGGTGCGCGAAGGCATGCCAGTGAGGAAAGGCGCATAAGCACTTGACTTCAGTGAGGCAAATCGAAGGTATGTAAAACATCTGAGGTTTTATACTAACTCAGATTGTGACTTGTACTTAGTCATGGAGCGACGAGACTGCACCATGAGTGAGCTTAATCATGGAAGATGGACTTGTCCATGGATGTGCATTGATAGACCTATGTGCGAATAGGCCTTGGTGACTTAGAAAACACATCAGCAGTGATGTGGCAACTATGGATGATGTGGCATATGATGACGTGGTGGATAAGATCACAGCGGATGAACATCAACCTTAAAAGATAAAGATCATGCGGAAAAATCATCTGAAGATAGAGGAGATCTTCGTGGATAAGGATAATCATTCCTAGATAGGGTAATCCTTTATCTTGTTAATATGAAGTAACTTAATCTTATTAGATAAAGTCCTAATTAGATGGGGATGTCATCTATTGGTTAGTTTGATGTAATCTGATAAGGATAAGATAAGATAAGATTGTGATCTTAGCTAGTAGAGTTCTATTAGGATTCTAACTTAGTCATCTAAAGGAGCCTATAAATAGCTCATTAGAGTTGAGAGCTATGAATTCAATCATTGAGTCATTCACTCATCTGTAAGATTTGAGCACAACAACTAACAGCTACTATGTATTCCATTTCAATCGTCAAAAGCATTGTGCAATTTTACTTCTTATAGGACCAAGATCCTAGACATCCTCCAAGAAATTAAAATTAACCACTTGTGCTTTTTCGATTAACTTTATCACTACATAAGCTGCATTACAATAGCCCACTATGTCAAATGAATTAGTTTTTGGACACCATAATCCAATTTCCATAGTTCCGTAGAGATATTGAAAGATTCTTTTGACTGCTTGAAGGTGGCTTTCTTTTGGATTTTATTGAAAGTGTACAAAAAGACACATATTAAGTATAATGTCTGGTCTCAAGTTTGTAAGATATAATAGTGATCCAATCATTCCTCTATACTTTGTCTCATCCATAGCTTTGCTTTCTTCTTCTTTATCAAGTTTAGACCCATTATACATGGGAGTACCCATTAGTTTGGCATTCTCAAAATGATATTTCTTGATAAGTTCCTTTGTGTATTTGTCTTGGCTAATGAAGATTCCTTTTTTTTCTGATTTGTAATCCAAGAAAGAATGATAATTCTCCCATCATGTTCATTTCAAACTCCCCCTACATTAATGCTGAAAATGCTTCACAAAAGGATGGGTCAGTAGCACCAAATATTATGTCATCAACATATATTTTTACTATAAGTAAATCATTCTCCTTTTTTTTGATAAATAAGCTTTTATTGACCTTTCCTTTTTGAAATTATTATGAAGCAGAAAGTTACTTAACCTCTCATACCATGCTTGAGGAGCCTGCTTTAAACCATACAGAGCTTTGGTTAACTCCATCACACAATCCTGATAGTTTTCATCTTCAAAACCTGGGGATTGCTTAACAAATACTTCTTCGTTAATGCAACCATTTAAAAATGCACTTTTAACATCCATTTGGAACAAGTTGAAGTTTTTATAGCATGTAAAGGTAAGTAAAATTTTGATCGATTCCAATCTAGTAATAAGCGCATAAGTTTCATCAAAATCAATACCTTTCTGTTGATTGTAACCTTAAGTTACAAGTCTAGCTTTGTTTCTTACCACCTTACCATTTTCGTCAAGTTTGTTTTGAAATACTCACTGAGTCCTAATGATTGATTTGTTTTGAGGATGAGGTATAAGATTCCAGACTTTGCTTTCGTCAAATTGATTCAATTCATCTTTCATAGCTGAAACCCAGTTTTTGTTAGTAAGGGCCTTTTCAATGGTCTTTGGTTCTATTTATGAGATGAGAGCAACAAAGTTGTTCTTGAAGGATGATCTTGTTCTTAGACTTTCAGAGGGATCTCCCAAAATATATTGATTTGGACTAAGACCTCTCTATTCTCTCTGTGTGTTTTGTTACATAGACTCCTTGTAACATCCTGTTACCTATACGGCTAGAACAGTTATTTATGAGACTTTTATATGACTGAAGATAAATGCACGTTAGACATAAGTTATTTGTGACTTACATACTGTTTTGGCATATTCATACAATTGTACATGCTTTCATTGGCATTTCTGGGTTAATGGAATTATATACAGCTAATTGTGATTATGACAAATGGTGAATCAGTGGACATAAATAGCACACGTAGGGGACATGCAATGGACCCATGTATTATACTGTTTAAGTTAGGAAAAATCCACTATAGTTTCCATTCTTAACTGAAACACTCCACATTGTAATTCTCTTCCCTGATCTTCATGAACGAATAGAAATTTAGCATCTTTTTGTGGTGTTGACTTTTATTTCAGTGTTAGAGTACTTGTTAAACAAGTAAGTGATTGTAATGTTGTTTCCACTGTATAAATGAGTATGTGCATGTTGGATATATATA
>JAOTAY010021164.1:0-11156 GCA_025629805.1 Erythroxylum baracoense | reverse complement strand
GAAATAAATATTTTATAAAAACAAATCAAAACTCAAAAGAATTTATAAAATGCATTCTAATTTTAATAAAATAATAGTTATTTTCAATGTAATAAATTGTAATTATTTATTTTTATAACTGAATTACTTATATATTATTTTTGGAATTGATACATTAGGATTAATAAAAGTGATTAATTCATTTTAAGATTAATATAAATACATATATGCATAGTGTATATAATATGTAAATATGAAAAATAAAATAAAAAGTTTGAAAAGTATAAATACATATATGCATAATGTACATATGCTGTAAATATGAAAAATAAAATAAAAAAGTTTATAATTTATTAATTTTAAAAATACAACTACAATTTTTTAAATTGTTTTAAAATTTTTTTATAAATATATTAAAAGTTCGGGCCAACAAAGGCCCAGCGGTTGGCCCGTGGCCTGGGGGCCTAGGCAGGGCGGGCCACGGGCCTATCAACGGGCCGCCCACGGCCCGCATGAGCAGGGCCATGGGCTAACCTTTTGCGACCCGCCTGGGCCATGGGCTAGGCCCGTCCAAAATATTTTTCGATGGGCTGGGTCGGGCCGTCGCCGACCCAATCCCAGCTTAACCCGTTGACATCCCTATTTTCAGGTCAAGAGTTGGGGTCGAGGAGATGAGAGAGAGAAGATGTTAGTCAACGAGTCATTTGGTACTTTCGATTTAGGATAGAAAGGAGGGGCCCTATTAAAATAGGACTAAGGAGAGAAATTGCTGGTGACTTATTGGCTTGCAATCGATGGCATTATTCCGATGATCACAATTATATTAAAAGAGAAACAAGGAGATCAGAGGATTTTGTTTACGGTAATTATAAAAAAAATTATGAAGGTAAGTTTGGAATAATTGGTAAAATAAAATTACTCCCTTGTAATTATAAAATTATAAATTTTAAGTCATAAAAATATCTTCTTTATAAAAAATTAAAGAAGACTGTGTAAGCAGGAAGTCTTTGCTCACGTAACTCCCTCACACACCCCACTAAGCTCTGTTCATTTATGCAATAGTTTCAGTAGTTCTTTTTACCTCCTCTGTCCTCTGTTAATAGAGGAAGACACCACTAATCATGTTGAGCCAAAACTATAAGGAAAAACTAAAAAGATTTAAACTTTCCAGTCCTTATCAACGACTCCTTAAAAATTGAACACAACCTAGCTCTTTACACAATATCAAAACAGAAGCAGTTGCTTAAACTCATTTCTTCGTCGTCACAACTGTTTCCATGATGTACGATGAGTTGGCAATCATATTCCACCTCGCTGGTCAGCTACCATGAGTTACCAAGGAAATGGGATACTGGAGAAAACTTAAATATTGGAGCTAGAAGCAAATGGGTTTCGGGGAATATACATTACTCTTGTCTGCGAATCAGTCAGCTTGCATACCCAGGTGCTCCATCCCAGCGTTGGCTTTAACTGTTGAAAGCACAATGTAATTGGTAAGATTGCATTGGTTAATCAACATGAGTAAGGCGTCCGACGAAGTTGGGTGGAGTGGGGGAGTACGGTGGCTTTTTACCCATGGTACCGATATTTGAGACCGGTACCATCGTTTACTGATTTCGTATCGGTTTCTGGCTGGTATGGTACCTTCCGACCGGTAATCCATAACTTTGGTGAAAAGTCTATTGATGAAAAAAATTTCTTAGAGAAGAAGTGATTAAGAATTTTGATATTTTTGACTTTAAATTATCAAATTTTACATGTGGCAATTATTAATGCATGTTTGTACTGAGTATCGTTTTGGGTAATTTTTAAAATTTATAAAATAGTCCTTAAAATTTTTAAAATTTGCAAAATAGTTCATTGGTATATTGTACAGTTGTACTGTATACCAATTTTAAATATTTATAATATCCTACACGTATATATTACCATTCCATTAAAGTTCAACATCTTTTATAGTCAATTAATTATTTACCTAGCTAAAACTAATACTCAAATAGGCAAATACTATCATTAACTACAATCGAATTATTATTAATTTCTAATTGCATAATTTTATACTCAACTAATTATTTACCTAAATTCAATACCCAAATATTAAAAATAAATTACCATTTAACAAATATTAAGATTTAAGAATGTGTCAATTAATGATTTAAGCCTTTTCAATTTTATCAATTTTGATTATCAATTTTACAATTTCACATTTAATTATTAATTTCACATTTGGTTATCAATTTTACATTTAGGTTTAAATGTTGATTATCAACTTTCAATTTTAAGTTTTAACAATCAATTAATCAACATCAACAATTTAACTTTAAACACTAGTCCCTCACCCTCACCTCACCTCACGGCCATAACCAAATTATCATTAAATAAAATACATGTACAATTGAACTCAACATCTCAAATTCTCAACTCAAGCTCAATTGCTCGAATTCAATCTCATTCATCAATAATTCTTATTCAATATCACCGTAAATCACAAGCCAAAAAATTTATACCTTCGGCATTCCACTTCCAAAATCCAAATCCAATTTCAGTTCAACATTCACAAAACTCATTCATGATTTTCAACTTCAATATCCATTCCTAGCCAAAATCCAACATCCATGCAAAATTTGTTACCCAAATCCACCATCCAATCCAACACCGTATGTTCACAAACACAACGCAAAACTTCTTACCCAAAATCCACCATCCAAACCGAACATACACAACATAAATCCATCATCCAACGGACCAACACAATAAAAGATTCAAAATGCAATGAAAAATGAAAAAAATCGAAAAACACACACCCAAACAATCGGGTCTTCGGGTTGACATCAGGTATTGTCTTGGTGGTGCGTCTGAGGTGTGACAGACGATACGGGTGCGGTGTGGCTGCGACGAACGGCGACGATGTGCTGCGGAGGAAGGAGTGATGGCTGAGGTCGAAGGAAGAGAAAGAGATCGCGAGGAGGGATGGCTGAGGAAGTAGTGATGCATCCAGCCCAGGTCGAAGGAAGGAGTGATGAAGGAGACGTAGATGGCGAGATGGCTAAGGAGGAGACGGCGACTTCGCGAGGGAGAGAGAGAGATCGCGACCAGAGAGAGGAGCAGAGTAGTAGACAGAAGAATCGCGTGGGGGGGGGGGTAATTTTAGGGTTAAGTTTCAGAAATTGCAATTTAGTCCTTGCAATTATCGAAACTTACAGTACTGGCCGAAATTTTTTGTTCCGGCCAGTACCGATCGGTATTTGAGGTCGGTACTGTCGTTTACTGATTTTGTACCAGTCCATAACTTTGGTTTGTACACCTTAATGTTGCATCCACCAACTCTCTGGATTCTCAGGAAAGTGGACACTGAAATGCAGACACCTACAAATAACTACATACCTTGGATTATCATATCGACAACATTTAGATTACAAATGCTTGCCAAACCAATATAGACACAACAATACCAAGCAGAACAATACCCAGTACTGGACTGGTTATAAATCAACATCTAATAAATAATTGCTAACCCTAAAAGACATAAACCTTGATTCTAATTTATATAAACCTATATTAAGAATTGAACTCTCCATATCCACCTACGAACTCTTTGTAACTAAGTTAAACATCTCTATATATTACCATCAAATACAACAATATTTCAGCTTTCACATAATACATAGCAACTGCGTATAATGTCAACTGGCTTGAATAAGAAAAGGATTACTTATTGATTTGCGCAATTTTTCAAATGATTCAAACGCAACTACTAGAATACTCATACCTGAGATAAGCTTGCCATCACACCCAACTAAGAGGCTTTGGCCTGGAAATTATGACCATTCAACAACTTACAGATCCTTGGACACAACTTCTGCAAGGCCAGGATTGAGGAATTAACATTGCCACCACCATCCTTATCACCCTCTGTAGCTGTGTTCTTAACCATTTTAGCCATACATATCATAGCACCTGATTGAATAACCTACAGAAATGAGAACGAAGAGCAGCCAAGAAATGCTAAGGGCAAGTCATCATTGCCAATCAGCTAATTCAGTTGTTTGGCCGAAACGCTCCGATAGAGGAGCTTTTCACAAAAAAATAGCTTATTAGCCAAGTCAAACCTCCAAGTTGGTCAATCAGCTGAAAAACAACTTATCAGTTGTTTACCAAACGACCCCTAAATGTCTTAAGACTTGCTTTTTAGATAGCCAATTTTGAATGCTCTTTTAGTATTGTTGTACTAGGTCTTTTGCTCTTGATATTTTCTAATGCACATGATTCTCTTATGTAAAGGAGTCACTTTTGACCATAAGTTTTTCACTAATCGATAAGTTTGACCCTAATATTTCAGAGTGAATAATTATAACCCTAATATTTGGAAAACATTAAAGTTTGACCTCACCCTGATAGAAAATTTGTTAGAGACATTATCGTTTCTATTTTCTACCACTGATGTAAGTTTGTTAGAGACATTATGTAGAATATTATTTGTTGGCATATTCAAAACCTGCAAGTTCTTGTACTTTCCATCTTTTTTTCTTAAAACAATCTCTTTGTCTCTTGGATTTCTTAGCCCCATTAATTCATAATAATCATTATTTCAAAATTTCCTAGCAGTAGGCTTCCACATCTTGCCTTGGTAATAAGCCTAGTGCTTCTATTGATATGAAACTAAGACATTATCCTCATAGAGTTCTTCAACTTCATTAAGCCTTAATAGAGGGATCACTTTTGTAAGCTCTTGGTTAATGTCAAAAATTACACAAATTCTAACATAGCTTACTCTCTTCATGCTTATTGCGGCTGAATCTATTATAATTGATTTTCCAATGAAACTTGCTAGGTGATTAAGGCCTAACGTGGTCCAGTATTCCAGTACGATGTTATAGATCCTAAACCAAAGAGGATTTTGTTTTTTAGTAATTGAAGTTGAGTTCCTAGTTTCCATTTTTGGAGGAATATATGCATATTATTGAAGTGCCAAGAGCCCTTATCCAGAACTTCTTGAACATTTGCTATGGAATCAAATTTAAAGAGGAAAAGATTGTCCTCATTAACCAGGACCTCCTACAAACTAGTGTTTTTCTAAATTTTTTGCCCATGCAGCCAAAGATGGGAACATATACCTATTGTCTAGGGAAAAGACAATTAAAGTTAAGCCCCATTTAGATACACATCCTTTGAGAAGTTATAGGGGGCTATAATGTTGTGCCCTACTTTTAAGGAAGAGGGACAATATTTGAGATTTATTGCAGAAGAAGAATCACTCGGGACTTGTCTCTAAGAGCGCCTAAATAATGAACGATCTAAGCAAAGAGTGTCACTAAGGGAGTTGATGGTCTTAAAATTGCCTACTTAACAAGACAAGAGGAATGAGGCGAAAGCTTGGAAAAGCTAGGAGAAGAGTGGAGAGAACTGGACGTACTAGAAGGGAGAGTTAAAGAAACTAGAGGAATCTAGCACACATGTCTGATTAAGATAGGACAATTAAATGGACATGATACGAAAGAAGGAAAATAAAGGAGTTTCGAAAAATCGTTACTAAAAGCAAAAAGAAATAGAAAGACACAAAAGAAAGGGAAATAATGGGAGGGAGGAATAGAAAAATAAAGAACAAAATAAAGAGACCAAAGAGAGCAAACATACAAAATGAAAAACTAACTAACCAAGCGTGTAAAGGAAGAGAGCTCAAGTTAAAAGAGTGGCAAAAATGGAAGGAAAAGATGAGAAGGAATAACTGAAAATTAAAAAAAGGAATATAATAACTACAATAAGATTAACCGTAAAGAAGGAATGTTAAAGACCAAATATGGACTTATGAAAGCAGATTTTGGAGTGGAAAATGTCTAGTTAAAATATGTAAAATAGAGAGAAGAAAGAGCTCTCTATCCTATAAGACCTATTTTACATACTTCATAAGTTGCTCCTATTGCAAAACCAAAGTTTAGACATGCATATATATATATTGAAGAGACCAGACCAAAAGATTACGAAGTTTTATTTATTGTGATTATAAAATGAAAAGACAACATTATTAGCTAAATATGTACAAATTTCACCATTCATTTATTACATGGAAACATTACTAGTTTCCAATTATTAAGAAATCTAAACGTGTTTCAAGAGAAAAGTAGACTAAAAACTAAAAAATAACTAAAATATCTTAATTTTAAATAATTATTTCATTTTCTTCTTTCAAGTGTATAACAGAAACCTAGTTTACATAGAGCCAAAAAAATATTATTCTTCGTTATAACTAAAAATTTGATAAAATATTTTATTTTCCAATAAAAAACATTTTCTACCAAACTATATATTTAAAGTGTAATGATAAAAATTGACGCAATTAACTTAACTTGATAAGTTAAGGCCAAAAGAATAAATCCATTAATTCAATTTGAATTTAAAATTTTTTAGGGGAAACTTATATTATACAAATAAAACTTAAAGTGGCCAAAAATTCATAAATAATTTAATATTAGCTTAAAATGTAATTAGTATCCAATAATTATTTTTGATTAATTAATATAAATATATTTATTATAATTATTAGTTTTTGTATTTATTTTGTTCATTTAGTTTTTATTATACATTTTGATTAATTTTTTGTGTAGTCTATTATAAAAAATTATATTTTTAACGTAAACCATTTTATAGAATATTGTTATTTGATAAATCAATAAATTCTTTATTTAAAATTATATAACTTTTAGAAAATCTAAAAAGATATAATTTGAACTTAAACTGAAGTTTTAATATTTAAAACGAATCTTATTGTTTTAATCAGGTAGAATATGAATTTCAACTTCTTAAAATCTAAATAAACTCAACTCCTAGTCCTAGATACGTTTATAAGTGACCTAAAGTTTTTCTTACATTAAAAGAGATCCCACGCATTAAATGATAAGAAGACTATTGACATTAGGAAGTTAGGAAGACACCAAACGCTTAACTGAAAACGATGTTAATCTTTTATTTCTTAGGGGAAAAAGAATTGCTTATTGCACAACAATGGTTTCTTTAATCGTTTTGTTTGTCTTTTCTTAATCAACTTTTGTGAAACTTTGATTGTCTTCTCTTAATCAACTTTTGTGAAAGTTGATTAAGTTTCACAAAAGTTTATTAAGAAAAGACAACTTTTGTGACCGCCAGTGAGGTGCATGCGAGTGTGAGGTGAGACATCTGTGCAAGAGCAGCAGCGCGAGGAGGGACTGTGGGTGTGAGGCGATTGCGAGTGTTCTAGATCTGTGGCAAGGTTCCAGATATGAAAGATAGAACTGACGCGAGAAGGGGTCTCTTTCAACCCAGATCTAGATCTTCCGCAGATCTACCACAGAGAACTCAAATCAGAGGAGACCCAACTTTAGCGAGATGGGGCTAAGACCCATGGGAACTCCATAGCAGCATCCATGGTTTCTACTAATGATGGTGGGCTGCCTCCTCAAGCGGTGGAGGAATTTGGTGTTGACGTTGCTGGCGTTGACGTTCTTGGTTTTGCTCCTCCCATCAACCAGACAGTGATAGGGCTGAGGGGCGTTCAGATGGAAGTTGAAGAGCCTTCGGGACGGAAGGAAGCCTTCCCAGAGCTATCGAGAGAAAACCTACCCAAGGTGTTGACAACAAATACAAAACCCGATGGAGCCTGGAAGCAAAAACTGATACCCCAGTTACCCAAAGTTGCTATGAAAAATTTCCAACAGGTATTGAAGGACGACGTAATATGCCCCCAAAGGGAATTCTTGATGTAGGCATTTGGATATGGTCCTCAACTCTTATTGGTTTTTTTTAAAGCAAGAGGCCAACATTCCCAGTGGTGAATGCTTGGGCTCAAGCCAGATGGAGTTCCAAGGGACTGGAGAAGGTCCTGCTACGTGAGGATGGGTCATTTCTCTTCAAATTTGGCAAGGATGTTGATGTGCAGGAAATCATCGAACAAAGCCTATGGTACATTAGAGATCAACTTTTATTCTTGCGACAATAGAGTCCGGGCATGGACACGGATAAAGGTTCGATAGACAAATTTTCACTGTGGGTCCACTTCCATAACCTGCTTATGGAACTAAGGACGCTCCAATGGTTGAGTTATGTGGCGAGCTCCTTAGGTAAACCTCTAAACTTAAATTCTCAAACATTACACATAGAGAGGGTAGGCTACACAAAAGTGTGTATTGAGATACCTAAGTCAACGATTCTTCTGGATAATCTTTTGGTGATGAGTGTGGGAGATAAGGGTGCAATGGTTATGAAGACTATACAATTGTCTTACCCTTGGAAACCAAACGCCAACAAGCAGTGGCAGCCAACTGGGAGGACCTTTCAATTGGAGACTACTACAAAGATAACAACACAGAATCTTTTAAAACAAAGTACCATTGTGACTACTGCTCAACTTGCTGATGTTGTTGCAGAGACACCTGTGGTCTGCACTATGGATGCCGATAGGAGAACTCCATTAGGGAAGAGTCAAATTTCTAACAAGCTGAACAACAGTGATGACAAATTGGAAACAACTAAGGCCACGGCAACAGAAACAAAATACGATCCTTTGGCAGAAACAAGCATGCTTGATACAAATGTGGATACAATAATAGAGTTGTTACAGGTTGGGACATATGAGGTTACAGATAGCCTTCTTGCAGAGGATGGAACTACTAATGATGTTGCGGGTGTGCTTAATGATACTGTGGATGTAGTTACTAGTGATGAAGACAATGGTAATCAAATAGTTGGTTTCAGGACTGAGCAAGTTGCACTACAAGCAATTGTATTTCTAGTGAAAGTAAAAGTTGTCACTAAAAGCAGTAATATTTGTCACTGTTATTAATAGTGTCCAATATTTTAAGTCGTCACCTTCCGTCACAAATACCTCCGTCACTAATGAAATAGTGACGGATTTAAAAAATGGTCACAATTATGCAACACTTTTGTGACACAAATACTGACACTAAAACTTGTTAAATGTGTGACAAAACTATATGGTCACAATAACTTTACATATTTATGACAAGTTTATCGTCACAAATAATATAAAATAGTGACGAATTAAGTCGTAACAGTGTTTCATTTTATTGTGACAAAATTACCGACACTAAAACCTATCAAATTTGTGACAACACTATATGGTTACAACAACTGTACTTATTTATGACAAATTTGTTGACACAACTAATATAAAGTAGTGACAAATAAAGTTGTAACAATACTTCATTATATTGTGACAAAAGTGACGACACTAAAACCTATGGAATGTGTGACAACACTATATAGTCACAGCAACTTTATATATTTATGACAAATTTTTTGACACAAATAATATAAAGTTGTGACGAATGAAGTAACATTATTGCATTTTATTGTTACAATATTATCGCCACTAAAATAATTATAATTAGTGACAAAATATGTCACTAATAATTTTTTTCAGTGTCCATTACTTCTTGGTCACTAATATTTTTAATAAACATCATTTTGTCACAAAAATGAAAATTGGTTCTTACAAAAAGGATTATCACTAATGTGTTTATTATTATCACAAATAAAACTATCAATTCATCAACGAAATTACATTACTTGTAAAAGAAATTTGCATCAGTGGCTATATTGTCTAACAGATTTTGTCAAAAGTAAGAAAGTTATATCTTACAATAATGTTGTCAATAAATAAAAAATATATGTTACAATAAATTTGTCACTAATGCCTTATCATATGCATCTAATATGTGTAACAAATCTTCACTAGAAAACCCAATGACTGAAGAGGCTAAGTAGGCATCAATGTATCTTTTCACCTACAACAGAAAATTGCAAAATGACAGAAGGTAACGAAAAGAAGACTGACAGAGATAAACACCTACCAATACACTATCAAAGCCAGATACTGCAATTAAAAATCCAATCTGCACATTTTGCTAATGCATATTTTGCACGCATCTCCTAGAATCCTTTGTAGAACAAGACAACAAACCAGTATGAGAATTACCAATGATAAAGAAGAAAAAATGGCAAACTATGAGGGACCTGTAGTCAAAACATTAACTCCCATCTGTCTATGTTTGTGCAGTAAACTAGTCAGAGTTTTTGTAACGAGATGCCTAAGCTATTGTGCAGACAAAAAAAACTGTAGATCTAGATATTAGTATAAACTAGGTAAATAAGAACATTGGTTGATGCCTGAAAGGTTTTGATGGAATGAACTGTCCATAGGGAATCTTCAATCTACAGTACAGTTTATCTTATCACACAGCAAGTTGCACTTAATATTCAAAGGAAGAGTTGCTGAAGATTCAATAACTAGAATCAATAATCCATTTAAAAACTAGTTAGGAACGTTCTGGCCTATGTTTTTAATCACTTAATGAATAACAATAGATGATAGTAGAAAGAGTTGCACATCACAAATTCCATGCTTAGAAGCTTATTTAGTACCTAAGTAGAAAATTTCCAAAATATAAAAATGTGTTGAAAGAGAGAGAGAGGCAGCTTCATATAGGTTTGACACAAAATATTTATCTTAAATCCAATAAATTTAGAAAAGAAAGAAATAATAAAGCACCTGCCAAGGGTTGACGCAGAGTACATCAGCATAATTGTGTAACCAAATTTCCCATTTTGCCTGATTGCCAAAATTCTCCATGTTGGCACCTCCAAACTCCATATACCAGTAACCAAAGCATACATCTCCACGTTTACTGGCCAATGTTGGTAAAGGAAACCAAAAACCAAAATCAATCATATAGAAACATCTAAAAGAAGTTGCAAAGACATCGAAGCCCATTATGGACACTTTTAAAAACAAGAACCAAACTCAAGAAGATTGTCCTAGTCAAACCAACAAAGTTACATTAAGGAGATAACTTTCAGAATATTTAAAACCCAGATGTAACTACAAGCTGGCAAAGCATTTTAAACAGCAAAATCATTTAAATCAAATGCTGGTAAATGATATATCCTTGTTAAATACGCATAAACTTCCAACAAGAAAAAGTATCCAGGACATGTCAAGTATTCCAAAGCCTTGAGTAAGAAAGTAAATCATAAAGGATCAACAGCTAAAGTATTTCTATATGCATTGAGTGAATAACTAAAGGGAATGATAAGTACTAAATAAGAAGTATAAAAGGGAAAACACAAGACGTTAAATGATAAGTACTATTTGTTTCAAAATGACATCACCTTCCTAGATCCCTAGC
>JAOTAY010021163.1:0-11158 GCA_025629805.1 Erythroxylum baracoense | reverse complement strand
CTGAGTAAGGTTGGATGCCGCGGTATGTCCCGCAAACACACGCCGCCGACCTAAGGGCGGGGTGTGGGGTCCAACAGAAGTTTCGCTAATGCCCTGTAGCAAAAAATTATAGGCAACATATAAAAAAATCATATATAAAAACTATTAGCTACAAAAATGTTTATATAGCTAAAGCACTACAATTATGTAGCCAAACATCGAGTATAAATCAATTATTGGCTAGAAAAAATTTGCTATTAAATGATTGCCAATGAAATAAAAATGTAACAAAAAATTATTGGCTATGTTTTGTGTATTCATAGCTATATTTTTTTTCTATGCTTTTTAGTTTCATATTGATATATTTTTTGTTACATTTTTTTCAATTTTCATATGTAAAAATTTTTAAATATGTTTTCTTAGATTCGTAAGTAAAGTCTTTTAACTACAAATATGTAAAAACTTTGTCAAACATTATTTGCAATTTTTTACAAATACATAATATTGAGGAGTTTGTAACATTTTGTATATAACGTGAATTATTTGGTTATTATCAAATTAAAAAGTAGGGAAATATCATTAATTTAAAGTGTCGACATTCCATATATAAAGTAAATTATATTAATGTAATAAAATTGTACCAAAAAAGTAATATAACATTAGAAGATGGTCATTTGTTCTTACACAAAAAATTAATAGAAGTTTAAACAATCCCTATAAACAAAACAATATAGAGAAAAAACTTCAAAAATTGTAATATGTATAGACATACTAGCAAACGTGCTCAAATTATGAAACCGTTTGAGCATACCCAAATGATTATCAAGTGTTGTCCAAGTCCATAACTCTATAACAAATAACAAAGTTAGTTAAATCAACTAAAATTGTTGTAAGACAATTGATACACTAATTACTTGGTTTAAATTAAGGCAAATATCACATAACTTTACCATTCACAACGTGATCACTCATCAGTTGCATCTTTATTGATGTTGTAATTTGAGAAAAATATTAAAATTAAATTATAGTATACATAGGAAGTAATGGAATAAAGCTATAATATATAATTAATACCCTTCACTTTCTTCTTTATTTCCATCATAATCTAAACCAAGTAACCTTTTGAATAACATGTCATGTTTTGCTAATTTAGTTTGAGTTTCTTCTCCCCTAATTCCTTTAGCATGTAATGCAACCATAAGCTTTTTTTTTTCTCTTCAAGTTGTTTAATGATTGTCATATATGGAGAGGTTGAAACATTTAGCATAGGGCTATAGCCAAGGTCTTTATCATGACCCGAATGAGTACCAAGTACAATATCACAAATCTCATCCACACAAAGTTCATTTCCCTTAAATTTAGACTTCTTTAATATCTCTTACATCTTATTCTAAGATAAAAGTAGAAAAACAATATTCAATCCATATACTACTACTAGTACATTAATAAATAATAAAAAATATTGAACAAACTTTTATACCTGCATAGTTGTTTTCTGCTTCTAGTGACATCAATCCTTTACCTTCCTTATTATGAATGAGTTTATATAGTGTGATCTTATCACACTCTTATCTATCTAGTTACTTCTTACTCTATTTTATTTTGTGGTTTGTCATGGATGCATGCATCACATCTATGAGTTTGTAGCGGAAGTGTCAGAATCTAGATTCCGACACCATAACAGCCCCAAAAAAACATAATCACACATGCATGCATAGATATGTAAAAGAACATGAAATATAAAACATTTTTACCTTTTGTTTCTCCTTCTTTCTTGTTTCTTCTCCTTCTTTAGGTTGTTACAAACAACAAACCCTTACTTGATCACCTAAGAGCATGCAATGATCAAGAAGAAACAATATGCAAAGGTGATTTGAGTACCAAACTAGATGAGTTTTAGTAAATGCTCAAAATGAAAAGAAAGATCAAGACTCTTATTGCATGCACTTTGACTCATGTAACAATTGCAGAAATTGTAAGAACAAGACTCTTGACACCTCTCTTTCACTCTAGAACTCTTCTGGAGCCCTTATGCTCTCACTTAAGTGTGTAAGAAGTGGTTAGACTCTTGTGTACATAAGCGAAGAACTCACTTATGTACCCATTCGTACCTTTGGTCACGATTGTGGCTAATAAGCCAATCCACAATCATGTCCTAATTAAAATTAGGATCACCTTTGGTCACGATCGTGGCCTATGAGCCACGATCATAGCCTACTTAAAAATAGCCATAGATACTATGTTTTTCATGTGATCTTTTATGCGTGTGACCTTTAGGTTCCTAGTTATTTAAGGCACTTAACTTTTAATTCAAGTATCATGATGTCAATTTGCCATAATATAAGTGGATTAACACACAAACTCTTCAATAGTTAATTCTCCGACTTATGAACCTATCCATAGACAATTACTGAGCAATTCGTCCTTTCACCATACTATACCCTACTTGGTTTGAAGTATGGGCTATGTGCCAACTCCTACTAGACTGACTATGTCATATCTAGTCTAAATGATGTTAGTTCTTATCCTGGGATCCTATTACTTTATGTGTCATTGAAAACTCTCTTCATGACACATAACTGCTCTGGCCAGAGATTCTTGAGTAACGATCCCGACAAGAGGCTATGAGTATCATCTCCTTCTATCAGGAGTGGTGAATTCTTTATTGGCTACCCAATTATCTTCGAATACCAATAGTTGTACCTAATCACTACCCTAAGAGCGACCTCATCTTGAGGTAACAAGGAATGATGTCAAAGCACATGATTAGTATTCAAGATATCCTTGAATACATCAAGTGTAAGGATATTTTCCCTATTGCTATGATGACATTGATCATTAGCATTTGATAGATCATCATATGATAATTTCATTGTCGGTCATCTGATGTACTTACCACCCTTAGTAAGCATCCATATGTTAACTCTAAACGTCTCATGCTTACAGTTTATGAGATTCACTACTTGATCAAATCAAGGAGTATAATATGTGTTAGTCTGTCTAGATTAATAATGTCCTGTCTTATTCATCCTATGACTAGGGATTATTTAGATAATAACATAATTGCACATGAGAAGAATCTCATTATCATGATCTCATCATGATTTCCTTCATGTTATGTTTTGTATCATGGAATTCATTAATTCAATTTAAGATCAATATCAATTCATTTGTAAAAGAATATCAAATTAATAAAAAATACATTTCGCTTTATTAATCAAAATAAAGTTAGTACAAAAGTACTAAAGGTGATTACCTTTAGAGCACTACTCTAACAATCTCCCACTTGCACTAAAGCTATCCTTTGTATCTAATACCATAGGTGAGTACACAAGAATCAAATTTTATTTGAGGAAGTGGCTTAGTCAAAGGATCAGTGATGTTCTGATCTAAGGGCACTATCTTTATCTTCACATCACCTCTATCAATTATCTCCCTAATTAGGTGATATCTCCTGAGTACGTGTTTGGACCTCTGATGAGACCTTGGTTCTTTGGCTTGAGCAATAGCCCCATTGTTGTCATAGTACAACAGTATTGGGTTTACTATGCTCGAAACCACTCCAAGTTCCATAACGAACTTCTTGATCCAAACAACTTCTTTTGCCACTTCGGTAGCTGCAATGTACTCTGACTCAGACGTTGAATCTACAGTCGTCTCTTTTTAGAACTCTTCCAACTGACTACTACACCATTCAGTGTGAAAACATAACTTGACTAGGATTTGGAGTCATCTTGGTTAGATAGAAAACTGGCATCCATATGCCCACTCACTACAAGATCTCTATTTCCATATATCAATAATACATCCTTAGTCCTTCTCAAGTACTTTAGGTTATTCTTGACAACCACCTAGTGGCATTCACCAGGATCCAATTGATATCTGCTCATAACACTTAGAGCATACGATAGATCGGGTCTTGTACATAACATAACATACATAATTGATCCTATTACTAAAGCATACGAGATCATACTCATGCGAGTCCTCTCATCTTGCATCTTAGGACACATAGATTTCGACAGTTTATCCTATAATTTATAATAAGAAACCCTCTCTTGGACTGCTCCATGCTAAACCTATTTAGCACTTTGTCTATGTATGTTGATTGTGAAAGACCAAACAACTTCCTTGATCTATCTCTATATATCTTTATTCCAAATATATAAGTTGCTTCTCCAAGGTCTTTAATGGAAAAATTCTAGAACAACCAAATTTTGACTGATTACAAACTTGAGACATCATTTCCTATTAGTAATATGTCATCCACATATAACACAAGGAATATGATAGCACTCCCATTAACCTTCTTATACATACAAGGTTCATCTGGATTTTGTGAGAAACCAAACTCTTTGATTTTCCCATCAAATCGGATGCTCCAACTCCCAGATGCTTGCTTCAATCCATAAACGGATTTCTGAAGTTTGCATACCTTTTCACCATCTTTGGATATGAAGCCATTGGGTTATATCATATGCATATCCTCAGCTAGGTTTCCATTCAGAAAAGCCGTCTTTACATCTATTTGCCATATCTCATAATCATAATGGGTAGCAATGACTAGGAGTACTCTAATGGATTTAAGCATGGCTAAATGTCTTGTCATAATCAACTCCTTGCCTTTAATAATAACCTTTAGCAACTAACCTCGCTTTATAGGTCATCACATTACCATCCATGTCAATTTTCTTCTTGAAAATCCACTTGCACCTTATAGGTTTTAGCCCTTCGAGTGGGTCAACCAAAGTCTATACTTGGTTTTCAAACATGGAATCCATTTCAGACTTTATGACTTGAAGTCATTTTTCAGATTCTGAACTCTTCAGAGCCTCTTCATGGGTTATAGACTCATCGTCTTCTATGTGCAATACGTCATTTATGTTTACTTACGAGAAATTTATATCTCTCTGAACATTACGTATCCTACTTAACCTAGGAACATTTTATGTGTCAGAAGCTTCAACTGTTGTCTTATCTCTATGAACAACAATCTCAGGATCAAGCAGTTGATCTGCATCTGTTTAAGCATCATGAACTTCAACAAGTTCAACTTTACTCCCACTATCTATTCTTAGAAGAAACTATTTCTCTAAAAAGATAGCATGCTTTGAGACAAACACCTTTTTGCTCTAAAGCATTATAGAATTGATATCCAATTGTTTCCTTAGGATATCCTACAAATAGAAATTTATCATATTTCACTTCAAGCTTGTCTGATTAAATCTACTTTACGTAAGCCAGACAATTCCAAATTTTCATATGAGAAAGATAGGTTTTTTTTTAGTCTATATCTTATATAGAGTAACATCAATTGCTTTTGAAGGGACTCTATTTATCATATGAATAACAGTCTCTAATGCATGACCCTAAAAGGATTTCGGTAGATTTGCTAAGCCCATCATTAACCTTACCATATCCAACAAGGTTTGGTTTCTCCTTTAGCCACACCATTATGTTGTGGTGTGTAAGGTGGAGTCTATTGGGATATAATCCAGTTATCCCTGAGATAACTTAGAAACTCCTTGTTTAACTATTCACTACCTCGATTTGATCGAAGTGTCTTGACACTTTTATTGAGTTATTTCTCAACTTCATGTCTAAATAGTTTGAACATTTCAAATCCTTCATACTTGTATCTCATTAGATACACATACCCATATCATAAATAATCATCGATAAAGGTAACGAAGTACATCAAACCACCTCTAGCATGTATGGACATCATACTACATACATCAAAATGTATTAGGTCTAATAACCCATTCGTATGTTCATCCTTTCCTTTAAAAGGTAATTTAGTCATCTTACCTAACAAGCAAGATTCACATGTGTCATATGATTCATAATAAAATGACCCTAAGCTACCACTCTTGTGTAGCTTAGCCATGCATCTCTCACTTATATGGCCAAGTTGGCAATGCTATAAGTAAGATGATTTTAAGTTATCCTGTTTTTGTCTTTTATTATCATTGATATTTAAAATTGGATTTCAGACATCTAATATATAAATAACATTGCACAGTGTAACAGTACCATACAACATTTCATTCAACTTAATTGAACAACCATTGCTAGAAAAAGTTAAATGAAATCCCGTTTTGTTAAGACATGAAACAGATACAATGTTCTTTGTCACAACGGGTACATAATAGAAATTATCCAAAATTAACTCTATCTCACTAGGAAGATACAAAACATAGGTTTCCTACAGCTAATGCAGCAACTCTTGCTCTATTTCCCGCACATAGGTCTATCTCTTCCTTTTTGAGAGGTCTACTATCCCAGAGACCATGCATATCAACACATATGTGTGAGCTACAAGTCTAACACTCAAATTTTATGATCAGAAATAGTATTAACCTCAATAACAAATAACATACCTGAAGTAGACGATGGAGCATCTAATGCCTTCTTCTGCTTCAGTGACTCTATACAAGCTTTTCAGTTCCTCTTCCACTGCCCTTCCTTGTTGTAGTGAAAACATATTCCCTTTGGTGTATTTTCCTTTGTCTTCTTCTTGGCTACATGTCCTACTAGCTTCTTGGACTTCTTCTTCTTCTTTTGGTTCCTTTTACGAGAACCAGAAATAGAGTCCACTAGCATCGTAGCCTTACTGTCCTTCTTAACAGTTTGATCAGTTATTTTGAGTAGATTAATCAATTCAGGTATCGAAATGGATATTTGGTTCATTTGATAGTTAAGCACAAACTGTGAATAACTATCAGTCAAACCAATCATAATTAAGTCTATACTTAATTCATGATCCATTATAAAACTCAAACTGGAAAACGTCAATGTAATCATTCATCTTCAGTGCATACTACACTGGAGATGATCCCTCAGCCATCTTAGAGTTTAAAAGCAACCTCGAGGTCTCGAACCTTTCAGACTGAGCTTGCTCATCAAATAGTTCTCTTATATGGTACACTATGGTATGAGCATCTATATCCTTATGTCGCTTTTGTAGTTTTGGTGATATAGAGGCCAGCATAATACAACTAGCCAGCTCACACATGCCTTTTTTTAGTCACACTAGAAATGCAATGCTCTACTTGGATTAATTCTAAATTAATCCCTAGGTTTTCAAAAATTCTTCAACACCAATTAGTCATCTCAAACATCCCTAGATCATCTCAAATTTATCAAGACGATTTGGCACAAGCTAAAATTATCTTGACAGCCAAAATTATCAAGATAAATGAGTTAACCTACTAGACACTAAAGAGACCGATTTGATGTCTAGAAATTTTCTGAAACCTTAATTTCAAGCACATGCACTTAGTATGCTACTAGTATCAAAATAATACATTTCTTATCTCATAAAAAAATTCAAGGTCTTATAACCAAAACACGTACACATAAGTCATTAAATAAGTCAGCCCCATCAGCTTTCAAAAAGTTAACTAGTATTTACTTTGACTTGATCTATTAATTGAATCAAGTTCAATTAATTATGAAAAAATTCCAAAGTCTTATACACATTCTAAATGTGTCTAATAAAAATTTTCTTAATTCCTATAAATTTTTTATGAACTAAGTGGAATTAGCCAGCACATCATATGTCCACTAACACTTGCCATACACCACCAACATGCATGTAAAATCGAGAATAAATAACCAATTACTTCAAAAACATGTGTCATGCATCTTGTACATATGGAAACATCATATGTGCATGTTCATAAAGGAAATTCATAAAAAAATTTTATAAAATTATTTGAGAATTTACAAGCATGCATGTTCGTTAGATTTCCAGAATTTCCTAGAACTTCATGCATGCATTATGCTAAAACTAAAATCGTAATAAAATGACAAATTACATTCAATTGCATTTTTCTTTTACTGAAACATAAAATAACACCTTATAAACATTTATGTGAAAGAAAATTACAATTTTTTTATATAATTATTAAAATTAGCACATACGTTCTGTTTTCCAGAAATTCCCAGAAACCAACATATGAACAGATTGGAGATCAATTCACAATAAAATAGCAAATGAAATTAAATTGAAATTTCCTCTGATAGAAACATAATATAACATCTTATAAACATTTTTGTGAAAGAAAATATGAAAAAACAATTTTCTACAATTTATAAGAAATTTTTGTAATCAACATACATGTCAGTCACAACCCAGCAAGTAGTTTGCATATGTTCAATAGATCATCTTATACATGCATAACTAGCTATGATACCACTGTTAGGGAGCTATGGATCCATGCATCACATACATGGCAAGGCAGCAGAAGTGTCGGAATCAAAATTTCAATCCCACGACATCCACAGAAAATCCAGAATCTATGTGCATGTATAAACAAATTATAAGAACATGAAATTGTAGCATATGTACCTTGCAAATACTACTCCTTTCTTGAATCTTCTCCTTATTTGGGTTGTAAAAAACATCAAACGCCTTCCTTGGTCTCTAGAGAGCATGCAAAGATGAAGGAATATTAGTGTAAGGGTGGTGAGAGCACCAAATAAGATGAGTTCAAGTAGATGCTCTACTAAGATTTAGATTAAGATCAAGCTTTATACAATTAATCTCATTCAACAATTGCTTAAAATTGCATGAAAAAATCTCAAGATCACTCTTCTCAACTTCCAAAACTCTTTTGGACCCTTAGTCTCTCTATTAAGTGTATTTTTGGCTAAACATTCGTGTGTACATAAGTGAAGAACTCACTTATGTACCACCTGTCATTAAGTTGGTCACGATGGCTTGCTTAAATGACAGAAATGTACACTTTGTTTTTCATCCAATCTTTTATGCGTGTGCCCCTTAAGTTCCTAGTAATTTTGGTAACTTGAATTAACTCTTCATTCGAGCAAATCATGAAGTCATGATGCCAATTCACCAGAATGTAAGTGGATTAACACTCAAACTCTTCATAGTTAATTATCTGACTTATGAACCTTTCTATAGTCAATTACCATGCAATTCGTCCCTTCACCATCCTACACCCTATTTGGTTCAGAGTATGGGCTATGTGTCAACTCCCACTAGACTGATTATGTCAGGTCTAGTCTAAGTGATGTTAATTCTTGTCCTGAGGATCTCATTACTCTATGTGTCACTGAAGACTCTCTTCATGCCATATAATTACTCTGGTCGGAGACTCCTAAGTAATGACCCCGACAAGAGTCTGTGGGTATCATCTCCTTCTATCAAGAGTGATGAATCCTTTATTGGCTACATAATTACCTTTGAATACTAATAGTTGTACCCAATCACCACCCTATGAGCAACCTCATCTTTAGGCAATAAGGAATAGTGTCAAATCACATAATCAATATCCAAAGTATTATGATGAGATTAATCATTAACATTTGATAGATCATCCATATGTTAATCTCATAGTGGATCATCCGATGTACTTACTATTCTTAATAAGCATCTACATGTTAACTCTAAACATCTCATGCTTACAATTTATAAGATCCACTACTTGATCAAATCAAGGAGTATAACATGTACTAGTTTATCTAGATTAATAATGTTCTATCTCATTAATCTTATAACTAAGGATAATTTAGACACGATCATTATTGCACATGATAGGAATCTCATTATCATTATCTCATCATGATTTCCTTCATGCTATGTTTTGTATGATGGCCTTCATTAATTCGATTTAAGATAGACATCAATTCATAAATAAATGAATATCAAATTAATGAAAATTGCCTTTCTCTTTATTAATCAAAGTAAAGTTTGTGCAAAAGTCTAAAGATGATTGCCTTTAGAGTACTACTCTAATAGAGGCCCTAAGCAAAGCGCCTTCATGCCCTAGCTCAAGACCACCTTGGCGTATACTATGAAGTAAAAAAATGCATCTGTTACTAATTGATATCATCTTTGGATACCTCAAATCTTGTATTAAATTTATCCCTAAATTGAGTAACATATTTATTTTTTGGTTATAACAAGAGTCTTCTTTATCCTAAGCTGTATTTTCAGATATTGCCTACCAACTATGTAGTTTGTCCTTAAATGTATATAAGATGGTGTTATATGATTACATAAGATTAACATTTCCTACAAAAGAACTATCAACGATACCAGTGTAGTTTCATTTGACCTGAAGGATTATGTTCTTAAATGTATATAAGATTGTGTTATTATTTGAATATGAAATGTTTTACTGATTAAATGTACTATGTATTTCATATATTTAGGCTCTATTTAATTTGGTAATTAACCTCAGATTTTATTTATGATTTTCAAAACATTTCAATCAAAGAAAAAACTATGTTTGTTTGTGTTTCCATTTTCAAACTTATGATTTTAGTTTTTCATTGATCCTATAATTTATTAAAATCATAAAAGCTATTTTATATTTACATCTTTTCTTTTCAAAACATGATTTGATTAATAGTTAGATAAAAATATTATTTTATTATTCAATATTAACTACTGACAAAGTTATGACTATTATATTTTAATTATTTAATAATTAATATGCTAATTTTTCTTACAAAAATAAAATGTATTTTATAAATTTAAAAATGTTTTCAAAATATGAAAAGATAATTTCACAATAGATATATTTATGATCTTAAAATTTATTTATAAAATATAAATATAAATATTTTATTTGAAACCTAAAAAAACTTTACATTTTCAATATTTTAAATGAAAATTTTCATTTTAAAATTTATATGATAATTTATATATTGTGAAATTAATTTATCTTGACTATAACTTGGTATATTTTGATAAAAATATAAGTATAGTTATATTAATACTAACGATATAAAAGCTATACTTTCTTAAAGTGGAAAGACCAAATTTAAAATAATAAAACTAACATAGAAGCATAAAAGATAGAAGCGTACCTTTAACATATATGTGACATTAATCTTAATTGAGATTATGTTACAAATTATAATATCTCAATTATATCTAACTTCTCTTATGTTGTGCCCAAACATGAACATAACTTTAATCGTTTTCTATTAAATTTCTTAACAAAATTGCTGAGTTGATAAACAAAATTGGATAGTTTTGTAGCGAAACTTATTTTAAGAAAAAAAATTGTAATGGAACTTATGTAAGCACAACAAGGTGAAAACTCTAAACTTATTCCATGTTACAAAGAAATATATTGTACTCATTTCCACATATAGTGAATATCTGCTTTTGTGGGCCACTCTTTATAACCGTACAAGC
>JAOTAY010021162.1:0-11159 GCA_025629805.1 Erythroxylum baracoense | reverse complement strand
AAGTAGGATAAAGTAATAATAAATAAGTAAAATAGAATAATATCACTTACAGAAAAGCTACCAAACTTCATTTAAAAGATGCAAGTTTAAGAAACATAATTAGTAAGGAAAAAGTAGGATAGATATACCTGACATGCTGTAAAATTTTTGCTTATACGTGATATATTGCACGGCTTTTTTTCACCACTTCTTAAGAATAATAAAATTAATAATATTATTAAAATTAATAATATTAAGAATAATAAAATTAATAAGAATAATAAAATTAATAATAATAATAATGTAATTGATAAAAAATAATAAATTTGGTAATAATAAAATTAATAATAATAATAATTAATAATATTAAGAATAATAAAACAATATTATATGATTAAAATATTGGAAATGAAAAAATTAAAATTTAATAATATAACTTGTATTACAAATTAATATTATTTAATTATTTCAATTTTTATTTGATAGGGATATAAATGGAAACACAAGTCAAAATTACATTACATTCCATAAAATACTGATGCATACCAAACACTATAATAAGAATTCACTCAACTTTCCTATTAGAATTCTTATAGG
This sequence comes from Erythroxylum baracoense, assembly GCA_025629805.1. Taxonomy (NCBI): domain Eukaryota; kingdom Viridiplantae; phylum Streptophyta; class Magnoliopsida; order Malpighiales; family Erythroxylaceae; genus Erythroxylum; species Erythroxylum baracoense. The sequence goes on along the minus strand of JAOTAY010021162.1, from coordinate 10,583 downwards.
TATCCAAACATGTAAATATCTTTACTTTCCATATATTTATTTTCCCAAGAATCAGATTCCAAATTTACTTTACTTTCCCGCCAACCAAACGGGGCCTAAGTCTTTATTGATGACAATAAATTCTAATTCTCTAAGTACGATTCTTTAAACCATAATTTGAGACATATGCAATACATGTTCATTGAAACATTCCAGCTAGGGTACAATTTGAGGCCTTATAATTTTCTCCTTGTTAAAAGAATTTCCTCCTCAAAATTCACACCTAATCAAAATAGTTGAGGATACTGAGCCCTCATGGTCTCTTTTAGTTCCCATGTTGCTTCCTAAAGTCCATGATGTTGCCAGAGTACTTTCCCCAATAGTATTTGCTTATTCCTAAGTTGTCTGACTTCTCTAGCTAATATAGAAACAGACCCTTCTTCATAAGTCAAATCCAGTTGTATGTGAATTTCTTGCATAGGAATCTTATGTGTGTCATCAGACTGATATCTTCTCAAAATAGAAACATGAAACACATCATGTAATTTCGTCAATTCTCCAGGAAGAGCTAATTGATAAGCTACTGGTCCATCTCTCTTCAGAATCTCATAAGGACCAATATAACATGGATTGAGCTTACCTTTCTACCCAAACCAAAGTATGTGTTTCCAAGGTGATACTTTCAAAAATAGCTTATCACCTACCTGATACTCAATATCTCTTCTTTTTAAATAAGCATAGGACTTTTGTCTATCACTGGCAGCTTTCAATCTTTGATGGATAACTTCAACTTTTTCTTTAGTATCTTTCACAATTTCAGGCATAATAATCTTGTTTTCATTCAATTCGGTCCAACATATAGGAGTTCTACTCTTCCTACTATACAACGCTTCATAAGGCGCCATGCCAGTGCTCATCTAATAACTGTTGTTGTAAGCAAACTCCATCAGAGTAAGATAATTATCCCAACTCCTAGGAAACTCTAACACATAACCCCGCAACATATCGTCCAATATATGTATAACTCGTTTAGATTGTCCATCTGTTTGGGGATGGAAAGCAGTAATAAACTTAACTTGAGTGCCCAATGCTTTTTGTAAACTTTTCCAAAATCTCGAAGTAAATCGAGGATCACGATTAGAAATGATCGACAACGGTACTCCATGTAATCTCACTATCTCATTCATATATAAGTTCGTGAGTCTATCCAAAGAATAGTCAGGACAAACAGGTAGAAAATGAGTGGATTTGATAAACTTATCCACAATCACCCATACCGCATCAAGCTTCCTTTAAATGAGAGGAAGTGTAGTGACAAAATCCATGGTAATGTCATCCCATTTCCATTGAGGAATAGAAATAGGATGTAACAATCTGGATGGAACCTAGTGCTCAGCTTTAACCTGCTAGCATGTTAGACATTTTGCTACATAATCCATAACATCTCGTTTCATACCTGACCACCAGTAATACTGCTTTAGATCCTAATACATCTTGTTTCCCCCAGGATGCTTAGTAAAGATTATATTATGAGCCTCACATAACAATTTTTTCTTCAGTTCATCATTAGCTAGCACATATAACTGATCTTTATAATACAATTTACCATCTCCTTTCACAGAAAAATCAAATTAATTACCTTCCTGAGTAGCCAAGATAAGTTGTTGTAACTTATCATCAGCTCTCTGAGCATCACAAATTTCTTGTCTTAAGATAGGCTTTGCTTTTAATTGAGCTGTTAAAGCTCCATCAGATACAAATTCCCATTCACTCTGCTTAAGTGGTAATGCTGAAATGGTCTTCCGACTCAAGGCATCTGCCACAAAATTAGCCTTACCCGCATGATAATCCACAATACAGTCATAGTCTTTGAATATTTCCAACCAATGCCGTTATCTCATATTGAGTTCTTTCTAGGTAAGCAAATACTTCAGACTCTTATGATTTTTAAGACAAACACTATTGCTGCAAGTTCCAGATCATAAGTAGGATAATTCTATTCATGAGTTTTTAGTTGCCTAGAGGCATAACCAACTACCTTTCCTTCCTGCATCAAACACAACCCAAACCAGTTCTAGATGCATCACTAAACAAAACATACTCCTTACCAAAAATAGGTTGGACTAATATAGAAGCCTCGATAAGCATACTTTTCAGTTGGTCAAAACTACTCTGACATCTATCAGACCGTTCATACTTCACTCCTTTCTGTAATAGTTTAGTTAAAGGGGATGCTATCGCTAAGAACCCCTTAACAAACCAACGGTAATAACCAGCTAGGCTCAGAAAACTTCTCACTTCAGTCACATTCTGTGGTGGCTTCCAATTAACAATCGCTTTTGTCTTATTATGATCAACTCTAATTCCCTCGGAAGAGACAACTTGCCCTAGAAATGATACCTCCTAAAGCTCGTAATGACAGTTACTCAACTTAGCATACAACTGTTTTTCCTGCAGGGTCTGTAATACAATAAAGAGATGTTCAGTATGGTTTTGTTCATTCTTAGAATAAATCAAGACATCATCTATAAACACCACAACAAACTTATCCAAATAAGGCCTGAACACTCTATTCATCAGATCCATAAATGCTACTAAAGCATTAGTTAACCCAAATGGAATTATTAGGAATTTATAATGTCCATAACGGGTCCTAAAGGCAGTCTTCGATACATCCACAATCTTTACTCGAAGCTAATAGTACCTCGATCGCAGATCTATCTTTGAAAACACTCCTGCTTCTTTCAACTGATCAAATAAGTCTTCAATCCTTGGCAACGGATACTTATTCTTCACTATGACTCTATTCAATTGTTTATAATCGATGCACATCCATAGTGTGCCATCCTTCTTCTTCACAAACAACACCGGTGCTTCCCAAGGTAACACACTGGGTCGAATAAGCCCTTTATCTAGAAGCTCTTGTAACTACACCTTCAACTCATTCAGTTCAGTAGGAGTCATTCTGTACGATGCTCAGGATATAAGAGCAGTGCCAGGCATAACTTCAATAGATAACTCCATATCCCTTTCAGGAGGGAGTCCAAGTAATTCCTCTTAAAACACATCTGGAAACTCATTCACCACCGAAATATCTAGCAATTTACCAACCTCTTCCTAGAATCAATTACAAAAGCTAGATATGCTTCACATCCCTTCCTGAGAAGCTTTCGAGCTTGCATAGCAAATACCACATTAGTTAAAGAACTAGTGAAAACATTATGCAATACTATCTCAGACTGATCGGGCCTCCTAAACATAACTGTCTTAGTATTACAGTCAATTACTGCCCAATGCTTAGACAATCAAACCATACCCAGAGTCAAATCAATTTTATGAAAAGGTAATAAAATCAGATCTGTTATATAAATATTTCCTTAGATCATAATAGGACAGTTCCTATACACCTGATTAACCGACACACTACTACCCAGAAGACTGGTCACATGCATAACATACTCTAATTGATTTATAGGCACCTCCATATCAAACATTTCTCCAACATAGATATCCGAATGAGTAGATCTAGGGTCAATCAATGCATGCATTTCAGAATTAAAGAGAGAAGCTGTTAAGCCCCAAATTATTTTATTGATTTTATTAAGCATGATATGAATTAATTTTGTGATCTTGCTAGATAAACCATTTTATTTGGAGTTTAATTATTATGTCAAGTTTGGGAGGATTTATTATAGGGATTGATGGAATTAAAGTATTAATGTCGTAAGGTGATATAAGGGCATTTTTGGAAGACCACTTAAGTTTAAATGGACATTAGGTATAAATGGAAGGGCAAATTAGAAATTTCACACTCATTAAAGGTAAAGAAGGGAAGAAGTAACTGTAGTCTTGTATTTTTAGGGAAGAAGAGAAAAAGAGAAATGGAGAAAAGAAGAAAAACAAGCTAGGGTTTTGGAGATTCTTGAAGAGCTTGAAGAATTTGAGGCTAAAACAAGTAAGTATGAGAATTAACCCTTCTTGATTGTTAGATGAAGCATATTTAGCGATGGTTAGAAGTGAAAATAAAGTGAATATGTGTAGGTAGTTATTGATGAATGGGTTATGTAAATGCTTTAGGTGTTTGGTTAATGATCAAAAGTAGATTATGAATTTGTTGTGAATGATTTTGAGTTTGAATGAAGTTGAAAATGAAGTAGAAAAGATGGTTTAGGGTTAATATGGGTTTTTGTAAAAGGAGGGAAGTTAAAAATTGGAAAAAGTCACATAACATGTCTTTAGACCATGTTTCTGGACAAGTTCGCCGCGGTGAACTTCTGGGTTTCGCCGTTGCTATCTCAATTTTTCCTGCACAAACATGCTTTGGTATTTTGGGCATAACGTTTGGTGTAGTTATCCAAATGGACTGATTTTTAATTTGTTATGTAAATTAAAGATGTAGCGATACAAATTGTATGAAGGAATTGAATATATATTCAATCTCTAAGAATTTAAATTTTGGGATGGAAGCTGAATATAGAATTTTGTTTCAGCATGAGAAATAGCTTAAATTGTTGAGGTATGACTTTCCAATTTCTAAACCAAATTGAATGGAATTTCGGTTATTGTTAAAGGAAATCAAGAAGGTGATCAGGAGAGGCAAGAGGAGCAAGAGGAAGGATATCCTTAAGCCACTTTTATAAACAAGGATTTCAAGGTGGGTTACACTTTTATAATTAAGTAATAAACTCCTAATGTTTCTTCCAAACCAAGAAAATTTGAAATGTTTCAATTGTGTTATAAATGTGCCGTTAAGGCTTCTTGAATGCTTTGATAATGTTCCATATGTTTGTATATAGATTGTATTATTGGTTTATGAAATGAATAATGAAAATGATTTTTGAAAGGATATTGATTTTGAAATGATATTATGGTTATGAAATCAGGTTTTGAAAAAATGCCATTGAGACAATATGTTTATGAATTGTGAAATGCATGATTATATGGGTTTGTGGTGGTCCCCTAAGATAAGTCAGGTGCATTTTGAAAAAAGGCCTCTCTTGCCTACCCAATAGTGACATGGAGCTCCTTTATGAACCCTCACAAGTTCACTGCTATGCAAGATCATTAAGTGGGATTATGATAGTACGCTCTGTTCCCAGCTACACATGAACCTTATAGGAAATGTATAGTACGTTCTATTTTGGATCCACCCAAACCATTTTGGATGTGCCTACGTGTTTATAATTTGTGAACAAGTTGATGCATGCATAGATTGTGTTAATTATGAATTAGTTTGTATGAAGAAAATTTCACAAATATGTGCTTATGATTCAATGTAAATTATTTCAATGGTTTTGCTTATTATTCGTTAAAAATTTGTTACCCATGAGCTTTAAGCTCACCCCCATTCTCCTCCCCCTATTCAGGTGATGAGAAAGAGATTGAGTAAGTCAAGAGTTATGGAATCACTCCAAATTGGCATACTTTTGTATTTTTAAGTTACATTTTTGGGAATTCAACGCTTTAGCTGCATTTCAAGTTCTGCTAGTTCAAATGTATTTTGTATTATTGGTTTTCGAACTCAACTAATGTATTATGGCTTGAAATTCCATTAAATATTTGTAAAACTTATGTCTTTTGTTATAAATAAAATATGTGTTTAGATTTGTCTATGATTTTTCTTGTTTTTGCAAAGTATCCGTTTATGGAAATGAGATTAAGTTTTTGAGAACTTGTTTGATGGTTTTTAAGTTGACATGTAGTAAGATAGGATATTTTGGATTGTGGGTTTTGCCATAGGGGTTTTCGCTGCCGCGAAGCTAAGAGTTCGCCGCGGCATAATTAACTCAAAGTTCTTTATTTTTGTTGGCATGGTGAGTTCGCCGCGGCGAGACCAAATGGTTGTCGTGGCAAAGATAAAAATTTCAAGCTTGTCGCGGCAAAGTTCAATCATTCACCTCGCGTAAAATTTCCGAAGGTTCCAGGAGATTTTCCAATATGTTTGCCGTGGCAAAGTTTACTTTTGCTTCCGAAGGATTTTTCTTTTAAATTTCCAAACTCTAAGCCTTCGTCTACGCTCAAGCTTCATGATCCCATATCCAATGTCGGCTACTCTTTACAACATGTTCTACATGGAATCAAGAACTAAACAAATATTCTAACTAAACTCCTCAGTATCAGCTGACCAGATCTCTGAGTCATTCGTGACTTCCGAAATGGACAGAACTAGACTTCTACTAGTTTGTCTTAGGAGCTCAATCGTCCTCATACCTGAAAATCAACATTTACAATTTTGATGAGTTTTGTGAACTCAGTGAATGAACTCAAGGACAATTTATAATCAATTCATAAATAAATAATATCATCAAATATTGAACGTCACGTTACATTTCATATATTCATTTCAGAATAATTTTATCATTTATCTCAATCAGTCATCTCATTAACATGTACATAAATATTGTATATCACTATATCATCACAATTCAGTAATTCATTGCAATCTTTCACACAATACATGTATGTACATAAATGCAAATGCATATGTACATGTGACTCCGCTTTCATATTTATTTTGTTATGATCGAGCGTCTTTTTACTGTCCCGTATTCGTTATAGATACCGTGCTTATTAATAACTGTCTCGTACCTATTATGGATACTGGGCTCATTAAACACTAAGCTTGTGGCTCTTTATGCGAATTTCTGAGCTTTAAGCTCTTTTTCACTGGTCACTCTGATCACAACTCCTTTATCTGATCATGCATATCAATATGATTAAATGCATCATTTCTCATTATATGCAATAAATCACTTTCATTCATTACACAGTCATTTTCACACATTCATTAGATCTAAGTTTGACGTTCAACATATAGTTAAGTACACATATTTTTTCAGATTCACATTCAATTAGGAACACTCCCAATAAAATCTAGGTTATCAAACTCTTTGGGCCATAAATGTCCAGAATTATCTCAATCACTCAATAATATTTCAATAGCTGAAATTTAAACAGAGATAATCAATCCTAGTGAGAAACATCTAGGTTAACTCACAGTAAGCTCCAGATAAGTTATTGCCTTGACAAATCGGTGATGTCTGGATACTAACATTCAACTTGTGCATCTAAATCATGCAATACACACATTTATACACATTATTGAGTTAATCAATCACATAAATATTCAATCATGCACATATACACGTGTCATATTCAATGCATACTCAATTGACTTTTTTGGATATTTATCTTTAATCACGTCATGATCATTCAAACATTATCACTTATATATGTCTAACTTGCACTTAGGTTATACCTCAAGAACACTCTATTATTCTAAGTTCATCAATCACACATTCACCAATTCCTTTTTTCTAGCATATTATAATCACACAATATGCAAATTTTCATTTATTCATACCTAGTACACCTTACTCATTCTTTTGGATCAAAATTACATTCCTAAGAACACCTTCATTCCTGTATCATTCATAAATTTCTAGATTTTAAACACATTGTTATCAACAGTCCATTCTTAAGTTATAACTTCAATTAACAACCTAAACATATCAACCTTTAATCAATTAATCCATTATCAAACTAGGTTCATTTCAAACCTCAAGCAAGTCTAAATACACCATAGTAAAGTAACTTATCATTAGTTGGTTCAATAATCACACAAAAGATAACATTTCACTTTCAATGCATTTCCTATGATTATGGAGGCCTTCCCACGATCATGGGATAGGTAATCCATAAATTTCCCAGCCAATTCCTTTAATGTTTTTCTAGATTTTAACACTTTCTTACCAAACTCAAAACATCTTATACATAGTTCATCACTTCTACTTCAATTCCTCATCAAATTCACCTCAATTCTAACTCAAAAACATCAATACTACAACTTATAAACTATTATTTATCATCTATACAAAAATATAATATGAATATATCCATTTATTCATCAATATTCCAGCACACATCATACACCATTATCACTATCAATCCATCCCTAAACAATCATCATAAATGCTTATATTAAAATAACCATAAAGATCAATAATATACTTACTTGATTTGCTCTAAAACTCCTCAAATCCTTAAGTAACCTAGCTCCTCCAAACTTACACGATCATCACCATTTTAAGGTGGAAAAGGTTGGGTCTTTGGTAACAAGAAGAAAATAACAATATCTTGGAGTAGAAAAGTGAAGGATGATGACAACTCAAAATCGTGAGTGTGGTACGTGAGTATCATGAATGAGAGAAGAAAGAAGAAAATAATGAAGAAAGCATGTAGCATAAAAAGTAGGAATGAAAGATGGTCTTCAAGTATGAGTGTATATCATGTAGGTGAAAAGCATGGTAAGTGTTATGACACTTGTCATGACACTTACCACATAAAAAAACAAGCTTCATTTCTTATACTTATGCTACCACATGTCTCTTAATTATTAGTCCATTGGTCTATCAATCTCCAGTCTATTTGTCATCTACTTATCTAAGCAACTTGTCAATTAATCCTAACGCCACGTGTCACTCATTTCTATTACCATATGTCACTTATTTCTATTACTATTTATCAACTTGTCTTGCCACTTGTCATTTTTCATAGTCTAAAAATACACATAAATTTATAAATCTCACAATTGAAACAAATAAATTCCAAATTAATAATTAAAAATCATCAAACCAAAATTCAAGACATAAAAATACTCAATCACATCATAATCATTTTAAATCTTTTATATCCTGGAATATGTCAATTGAGTGCATAAACAATCTTTGCAACGTATACAATATCATAATTCATGTGTTTATGTTAATTATAAGCATGTGAATGCAATGCACCTTATAATTTCTCAATGCTATTTCTCACGTACAGTGGTATAAGATCCTAACCCTTAGTACGAAAAATAGGCTATTACAATGAAGAAGAAGGATGAGACCAGTTTTAGTTACGTGATAAAATTTTCGCTCTGTAAGACCATTTCGTTGGGTGCATAGGGAAAGGAGATATGAAGAGTGATACCATTGGAAAGAATATAATGAGCAAAGCACCTTTGGTGAGTTCAGGAGCTCCATTGTATTGAAAGGTTTGTATGGTAATGCAAAATAGATATTTAGTGGTGGTTTTAAACGATTAAAAACAAAGCAAAGCATGATTTTTGTGGGTTAGAGGAAAGATCCAAACGAAACGACTAAAGTCATCCATAAAAATAATAAAGTATCGATAACTAGAGTGGGAAAAAGATAGGGAGTGACCCCAAATATCACAATGAATTAATTGTAAAGGATTGACATAAATGCGAGAAGACAGGGGAAATGAAAGATGAACACTTATTCCTTCGAGACAAGAAGTACATGGATTGATTACATTTTTAAATTATAAAACATGACCTAATCTAGATATTGTGGAGTTGTATAGATGACCAAGGCATTGATGTCACAAATTTATTAAAGTTGAGGTAGTCATAAGAGCAACCAAATTTGTGAAGTGCATTGAAATCTTCATTAGGTAGAGGTTACTATAGGTGGGGTTATGGGAAGTGGGACTTTGGATTTGAGGTTCTTTATAATATAACCGGATAGATTAAATTCAATGACACATAAATTATCAGCGAAAAATTTTGCAACAGAATAATAGTATTAATATGAGGAACAGTCAATATATCATGAAAGTGAAGAGTTGAGAAAAAGGTGGGAAAGGATAAGATACCAGTGGATGAAATAGGAAGAGTTTGTTCATTACCAATAATGACTTAATTAGATCCTTTATATGGTATGATGGATTCTATGATATGACAATGTTGAGTCATATAAGCAATAGTGTTAGTGTCTGGTAACCATTCAGTAACATTATTTTTTTAAAAAATAACCATTCAGTAACATTATTGGTATTAAAGAAAATTGGATCATGATTGGGTTGGATATTTATGGTAGAGAAGGCTGTGGTAATATTAATTAAATAATGGCGAAATCTAGTAGATCAAGATTCAAAGTATCGAAAATGATAGTGAGTAGCATTGTGTCCCCATTTCCAATAAATTTAACATTAAGTAAGTAACTTATTATTGAAATTGGACTTATGATAAGAGCGGTTATGTTGGGTTTGGGTCTGGAATTGGGATTAGGCTTGAATGTAATAGGAAGAGGGCTTAAAAGGTTAGGTTTCACTAAACTACATATGCCCAGAAGTTGGTGCATTAAAGGATCCATTAAATTGGCTATTAAATTGGTTAGCCCATAAGTTTGTGATAAGTGTAAATTGCATCGTGTTTTAAGGCATAATTTGATATGTGTTTAGTTGTTAATTCAATCATTTAGTATGTGTTTAGGATAGAATTGTGTTAGTTTGTTAATTATTTATGTTTTAAGCAAAGTTGCGAATACCGTACCGGATTGGGTTCTGATATGGTACTGTACTTGAATCAGTCAATACCGGATATCGTTTCAGATAATTTTTTAAATTTATGAAATAGTTCCTGAAATTTTTTAAAATTTGCAAAATATTTCATTGGTATATTATACAGTTGTACTGTATACTTTACAAGTTTACATCAACCTTGTTTCTAAAAATCATAATAATAAATAATAATCACAATTAATATGAAATAATAATAATTTTTAAATATTTCACATATAAATAATAACCACAATTAA
>JAOTAY010021161.1:0-11160 GCA_025629805.1 Erythroxylum baracoense | reverse complement strand
ATCTGCTAAAAGTCTTAATTATTCATGTTGGTTATGTTACTGGCGTTAATTAATTTTCCACTTCCTTTTGGAAGCAAGGATGAAGAATGCATACACGAGCTATGTAGGTAAGCATAGAAGAGTTCAAACATAGATTTCATATTGCAATGACTAATGTTAGTATGCATTGGTAGTTCCAATCTGCACTATTACAATTTCTTACGACAAATTAAAACTCACATAATTTGACAGTTTTTAGAAAATATGAAATTAAATTAAGCCATGAAACATACCTCCGTACCCACATCGAGAATCAAAATCCAAACATAAAAAGTCCCCTAAAACCACAAGAAGATAAAGAAAAAAGATCAGGAAGTAGAAAAAGAAAATGAAATAGAAAAGAAAGGTAGAAGAAGAGAGCATTACCCAGAAATCGAAAGAGAAACGTGAGAGGATAGGGGCTACTACAACTAGTGTTGATTGGAGTCAGTGGCGCACTCTTAACGTTGTTATAGAGGGACTTTGGTGTGACTGAAGGCGATGGCGTTAGGAGGGGAGATGCAGACGTACGACAACGGATGGCAACGATATAAGAAGGAGGGAAAAATATAAAGAACAGAGGAGAAAACGAAGAGGAGGGTTCGGGGTGCCTTTAACCCCTAAGACCAAATGACGTCGTTTGGCATTTAACAAAACCACTAATCTAAAGTTAATAACGGAAAAAGAAGACTGTTAGAAAATTACTGACAGAATATAAAACCGTCAGCAAAAAATCGACGCTATGAAAAATTCACCGATGGACAGCATAACACCGTCAGAACATCACCGACGGACTACAAAACCATCAACAAAAAACTGACACTATGAAAAATTCATCAATGGACAACATATAACTGTTGGAACATCACCGATGGAATAAATAACCGTCAGCACAAAACTGACGTTGTATAAAATTAACTGACGGACAGCATATCCGTCGGTAAAATTCTGAGGCTATTTAATTGCGAAAAGCGTTCCCACTTAATTTACCGACAGATATGGACATTTTTTCACTGCATTCTGTCGGCAAATTTACACGAATGTGTTCCCTCCACCTTTACCGACGAAAATTTTGTCCGTCGCAAAATGAAAATTTTCACGACAATTTTACCATTTGATGTTATTTTTTCGTCTGTAATTAGCTACGGTTTTTTATCCATTGTGTGGTTTTCTTGTAGTTTTCTAATATCTGTGAAAGTAGCATAAAATCTTCTAATAGAGTTTGATGTCTGATAATTTACACATACCGAGCTCATTTTTTAATAAGCAAAATCTATCTTCTAATAGAGGCTTAGTAAAGATATTAACTACTTGATTTTTAGTATTAACATGCAATAATTCAGTAGTTCCTTCTAAAACGTGATCTTTAAGAACATGATGTTTAACTTCTACGTGCTTAGTCTTAAAATGACGCAATGGGTTTTTAGACAAATTAATTGCACTTGTGCTATCACACAATATTGTAATATGACTAAAGTTTGAAGAGAAATCCTAGAGTTGATACTTATTCTATAAGATCTGAGCATAATAGCTGATGGTTGTTATATATTCTGCTTCAGTTATGGAAAGTGCTATGCAATTTTGTTTCTTGCAGGACCAAGAGACTAAACATCCACTAAGGAATTGACAGTACCCACTAGTGCTTTTCCTATCAACTTTATCACCTGCATAATCTACTTCACAGTAGCTAACCATGTTAAATAAATTTGTTTTTGGATACCATAGTCCAAAGTCTATGGTTCCAAGAAGATAACAAAAAATCCTTTTAATTGCTTGAAGGTAACCTTTTTAGGATTTGACTAAAAACGTGCATGAAGGCATATATGAAGCATAATATCTGGTCTTGAACTTGTGAGATATAGAAGCAAACTAATCATTCCTCTATATTTTGTTTCATCAGTATCTTTGCCATTTTCATCCTTATTAAGCTTGGTTCTAGTATAAATTGGAGTTCCTATAGGTTTGGGATTTTCAAAAAGATATTTCTTGATAAGTTCCTTTGTGTAATTGTCTTGATCGATGAATTTTTTTTATTTGCTTGAATTGTAATCTAAGGAAGAAGGATAGTTCACCCATCATGCTCAAGTCAAACTCCCCCTATATTAAAGCTGAGAATTCATCATAGAAAGGTGGATTAGGAATACCAAATATTATTTCAACGCCATATATTTGAACTATAAGTAAATCATTTTTCTTTTTCTTAATAAATAAAGTTTTATCTACCTTTCCTCTTTCAAATTTAGTCTCAAGAAAGAAGTTACTTAATCTGTCATACCATGCTCAAGGAACCTGTTTTAGACCATACAAAGCTTTTATTAATTTCATCATATAATCTGGACAGTTTGCATCCTCAAAACCTAGATGTTGCTTAACAAATACTTCTTCGTTAATATATCCATTTTAAAAAGCACTTTTAACATCCATTTGTAATAATTTAAAATTTCTAAAGCATGTAAAAGCAAGTAAAATTTTGATAGACTCTAGTATAGAAATAGGAGCATAGGTCTCATCAAAATCAATATCTTTTTGTTGGTTATATCCTTAAGCTATAAGTCTAGCTTTATTTCTTACCACCTTACCTTTTTCATCAAGTTTGTTTCGAAATACCAAAGGAGTTCCAATGACTAACTTGCCTTGTGGATGAGGTACTAGATTGCAAACTTGGTTCCTTTTAAACTAATTTAATTCATCTTTCATAGTTGAGATCCAGTTTTCATCATCAAATGCCTCTTCAACAGTTTTTGGTTCTAGTTGTGAAACAAAAGCATCATAATTATTTTTGAAAGATGCTCTTGTTCTTAGGTCTTCAGAAGGGTGTCCAAAAATACATTGAAGTGTATCAAGACCTCTTCATTATCTTAATGTTATTCTGCTATGAGTATTTGGTGTCCTTTGAAATATAGGAGCCTGTTGAGTTGTCCTTGGAGAAGAAGCTCGTGGTATAGTTTGAGTTTTTAACGTATCTTTAAGGATCAAAGGATGCTCTTCGTTATCTAAATCAACAGTTGTTGTTGAGGGAAGTGATTTATCAAATACTACATGTATTAACTCTTTTATCCTCTTAGTTCTTTTGTTGTATACTCTAAGTCCTTTACTAACAATGGTGTATCGTAGAAATATGTCTTCATCAAACCTTACATTAAATTTCTCAATATTGTCTTTACAATTATTCAACACAAAATATTAGTAGCCAAAAGCTCAAAAATAGACAACATTTGGCTTTCTTCCTTTCCACAGCTCATACGAGGTCCTTTTAAGAATAGGTCTTATAAGACACCTATTCATAATGGAACAGATCATAAAGCACAACTTCTGCCCAGTAGCCATGAGATAGACCACTTTCACACTGCATGGTCCTTGCCATATCAGTAAAGGTCCTATTTTTTCTCTTAACAACTCTATTCTGATGAGGAGTCCTTGGACATGAGAAATTAGGAGTAATACCACTATCATCATAGAAATTTTCAAATTTTTTGTTATCAAATTCTTCTCTATGATCACTTCGAATTGAAGTAATGCAGTACCCTTTTTCAATATTAATTTTTCTACAAAACTTCTAAAAAACTTCAAAAGCATCATCCTTATTTACTAAAAAATAAACTCGTGTGAATATGAAATAATCATCTATTATAACAAAACCATGGTGTTTACCACGAAAACTTTGAGTTCTAATAGGAACAAGTAAGTCCATATGTATAAGCTCAAAAGGTTGGTTGGTAGATACAACATTCTTGGGTGGAAAGCTACTTTTGACTTGTTTTCCTTGTAAGCATGCTTCACAAACCTGATTAGTCTCAAAGATCAAATTTGGTAGGCCTCTTACTAATTCATTCTTGGACAAATTTGATAAAATGCTTATGCTAGCATATCCAAATCTTCTATGCCAGATTAATGAGTCCTTGTCTAGAGAAATAAAGCACTTAACTTTTTAAGAAGACATGTCTTCCAATTGAGCACAATATATATTTTAATTTCCAGGACTAATAAACACAATGTTATCATTATTATTATCAATTATCTCTTAATGAGATGTATACAAAGTGATTCTATATCCCTTATCATATAACTAACTTACACTCAATAGGTTATGTTTAAAATCATCAACATAGAGAACATTGTCAATAAAAGTAGAGTCACAAGAACCTACTTTATTAATTCCATAGACCTTTGCTTTGTTTTTATCTGCAAAAACAACATTACCTCTATCTTTACTTTTAATATAGTTGAAGTGTGATATTTCACCTATCATGTGTCTGGAATAACCACAGTTAACTATCCATTGGTTTTCTCTTGTCATTATTCTTAAGCATATCTGTAAAATGTATTATCTCAATTTAGGTACCCAAACTTTTCTGGGTCCTTTCAGGTTATTAGTCCGACCTTTTGCTCTCTAAACATATAGTTAAGATAATTTTTTCATTATACGAATGTTACAAGAATAACTAATATATCTATGTTTGCCACAGTAGAAGCATAAAATAGATGAATTAGAGTTACTATCATTTTTGGCATGTAATAGGTTCCTGCTCTTTTGCTTAAGGCTACTGCTAGTTTTAAGAAATAAGTTCTTGTACAGTTTAATATTATTATTTTCATCATATCCTATTCCTGCCTTATCAAAGACACCTTTACCATTACCAAGTAATGCATTAAGATTATTCTTTCCATCAACAAAATTAGCAAGATCTTTTTCTAAAGAAGTGATTTTCCCAACAAATTTTTCATTTTCATGCTCCAGTTTAGCAACCTTTTCTTCTAATTGTTTTACTTTTTCATAATCATTCTCAAGCAATGCATTTTCTAATTGAGCCACTTTTTCTTCCAATACTTCTTTTTCAGAAACCTTTTGCTTATAATCATTTTTAAAAGATATATTCTTAGACAACATGTTCTTATTTACTGATTCTAATGATTTAATTTTAGTTTTTCATAAAAGAATTATTACTTTTAGACTTCTTAACCTCTTTGAAATACTGAACAGTTAACATTTTATACTGAACATGCAATTCATGATATGCATCTCGTAATTCATCAAATTAAATATCAGAGTCAGAATAATATACCTCATCTTCTCCTGAGTCAGCCATAAGATAAACATTGCTTATTTTTTCAGACTCTTCTTCATCAAAATTTTCAAAATCTTCATTAGACCAAGTTGTAACCATAGCTTGCTTTCTGATTTTTCTATTTTTGGTCTTGTCCTTTTGAAGGAGAAGAGGACATTCTGATCTAATATATTCAGGCTTTTTGTAACGATAATAAATAATTTGAGTATTCTATGTATTACTATTGCTGCCACTGCTTTTTGATAGGAATTTATTGTTTCTAGTTTTCTTATTTCCTTATCTTTTCTTTATTAGCTTCTTTTTGTAAAAGCATGCATATCTTTTGACTATAAAATTGAATTCATCATCTCCATCAATCTACAATTTAGTGTCACTTTCTTCACCGTTTGATGGAGTTGATTCATCAGCAGCTTTCAAAGCCATTCTTCTTTTATAGGAGGATCCTTCATCTCGTCTAAGTTATGTTTCATGGATCGTCAAATTTACTCTTAGCCAATCAAGTGAGATAGTGTCTAGATCCTTTGCAGTTTATAGGGCTATCCTTTGGATCTCCATTCCTTTGGTAGTGACCTTAGGATTTTTGTTACGAGTTCATCATTGCGATATATCTTTCCCAAATTCTTTAAGGCTATGATGATGTTATTAAATCTTCCAAAGAATTCGTCTATGGTTTCTCCCTGTTTCAACTAATAGTTTCATATTGATGCACCCAAAGACTTATCCTATGTTTTTTTACCTCATGTATTTCTTTAAAGGTAACCTGAAGATTGTCCCATATTTCCTTTGTTGTAGAAAAGTAAGATATCTTTTCAAATTCTTCTGGAGAGAGTGCATAAGTAAGATGATGTCTTGCTTTAGCATTCAATTGAGCATTTCTTCTATCAGCATCATTCCATAATTCTACATCATCAGTAGCAGGAGCTGTATCTCCCATTTTGATATCTTGCAAGACTTCAATATCCACTGATTGGAGATAAATTGTCATTCTTTCCTTCCAAAATGAATAATTGTTTCCATCAAAATAAGGATGCTTTGTCATAGACTGTCTTTTGAAACTTCTCATGTTGTTTTCCATGATTTATTATGTACTGTAAAATACAATAAATGTGAAACAAGTCTCTGATACCAAATGATAAAGCAAACACAAGCAAGAGGGGAGTGAATTATGTGTGACTTGAAAATTTTTACAAGTTGCTATCAATTCTTATAAACAATAGGAGCCTATTAAAAAATTAAAACAAAAAGAGTCTATTAAGAAGTAAAATAAGAGGAGCCTACTAAAAGTTTAAACAAAAGGGGTCTCTTATAAACCGAAAACAACAGTAACTAAAATGCAGAAATTTAAAAGTTAAGGAAAGGGAAAGAATGACATAGCCAATTTATACTAATTTGTCGGAACTGTTTTAGATTGAGTTTGTTAGATTGATCCCTGTAAAATAGAAAAAAAATTTCTATTTTAGATTGAATTTGTTAGATTGATCCCGGTAAAATAGAAAAATAAATTTCTTTTTATTTAAAGAGATAACTCAGATATATAATCATTATCTTTCAGGATAAATCCAATAATTTTGAATTTTGAAATGTAACTAAATATTTATTGATTATTATAATCAAAATCAGTAATTTAAAACCTTAAGCTAACAATACGAAGAAACGATGTTGTGTATTGTATATAGTCAATTGAGAATGTTTCTTAATATACAACATGCTGATAGCTATATAAGGATAAATAGAATAAATGATAAGAATAAACAAAAGATACAACAACTTGACTTAGGCATGTGAAAAATAATGACAAACTATATAATATATGGTGGTTGAGATTGTGAGTTTGTCTTGAAGTAGTTGAAATGCTAAAGAGAAAAGAACTCTAATCATAATATCAGTGATCTGAGTAGAAGAATAAATATGTTGAATGAGTAAAGCCTTGCTAGAGACTAGATCACAAACAAAATGAACATCAATTTCAATAAGCTTTGTACAAGCATGAGAAACTGGATCCAAGGCTAGAAATGTAGCACCGAGATTATCCCACCAGAGGGTAGTGATAACCAGATGTAGATTGTCAATCATTAGGACAACCAGTCAAATCTGCATCATAATAGGCTTGTAAAGAAAGGATGGGAGATTTGGTGAAATGAATGCTATGAGAGGGTGGGGATTAGAGATATCGTAGAATTTGTTTCACTACAAAACAATGAATGTCAATAAGAAACTACAAAAATTGAGATACCTTATTGATAGCCAATTGAATGTTAAGATGGGTCGAACAAAGATATTAAAAAGTACCAGTAGTGCTATGATATTCAGTAGGATCAGAAAGGGGAACACCATGATTTTTAGACAATAGGAGACTTGGAGTGATAGGTGTATAGACTGGACCTAGGAAAGTAACAAATTGGACATAAGTTCTTTTTATAGAAAAAATAGAGTCGAGATCATGGATAAGTGTTGTGATGAAAAACAGTGAAGAATTGGTTACTAAAATATCATCCACACAAACTAAGAGAAAGGTTATCTGAGAGTTGGAGATCGAGAAGTTTTTTATTTAGGCAATGAAACCAGGCTCGAGGAGCTTATTTAAGACCATATAAGGCTTTATGGAGTCTACAAACATTATGAGGATGATGTGGATTTATGAAGCCAAGAGGTTGAGACATGTAAATAGGTTCTTATAAAGCCAGAAGGTTGAGACATATAAATAGGTTCTTGTAAGTAACTATGAAGAAAGGCATTATTAACATCAAGTTAGCGAATAGGCCAATTATAGGATATGGCCAAGGTAATGACGATACGAATAGTTGTGGGCTTGAAAATAGGACTGAAAATGGTAGTGTAATCAACTCTTAGGATTTGATGATAGCCTTTGGCTACAAGATGAGGTTTTAAAGGCCATCATCATTTTGTTTAGAGTGAAAAATCCATTTACAGTTGCCAATATTTGTGTTAGGTAGGGGAGGAACAAGAGTCCTTGTGGCATTATGATGGAAAGAACTGAACTCTTTAAACATAGCTTAGAGTCAGTATGGAAATTTGTTAGCTTGAGTAAAGGATATGGGATCATGAAGAGTATTTTAGGTAGTGAGAGTGTAAGTGATGTAATCAGAAAAGTGACGAGGGGTATGTATATGACCTTGAGTACTTGTTATCATAGGATGAGGATGATGATGTGATGTGGTTGTGGTAAAGGGAGAGGAGGAAGTAGAGGGTAGAGGGAGAAGAGGTAAAGGTGGAGAAATAAGAGAGGAGGAAGGTAAGGTGGAGGATGACACAAGTAAATTTTTGTAGGAAAAGAGATGTTTAGGGAAGCCAGTGGAGGATGAAACAAGTAATTTTTTGTAGGAAAAGAGATGTTTAAGGAAGCGAACATGACTAGAAATATAAAGCTTAAAGGTGGTGGGATTAACGCATCGATAACCCTTATATTGGGAGGCATAGCCAAGAAGAACACATTGTACAGACTTTGGCATAAGTTTATTTAGACGGATGGAGCCCAAATAAGGAAAACAGGCACAGCAAAGACCTGAAGATGAGTAAGGTCAGATTTAGTACAGTATACGACTTCATAAGGAGATTTGTGATGAAGAATAGGAGTCGGTAAGAGATTGATAAGATAAATAGCAATGGTGAATGCTTCGTACCAAAGAAACTTGGGAGGGAGGCATAAAGGAGAGAGAACAGTTTTAGTGATGTGATGAATTTTTGTTCAACAAGACCATTTTGTTAGGGTGTGTAGGGACATGAGATGCAAAGAGTAATTATATTGGAAAAAAGATTGTGAGCAAAGGTACGTTTTGTGAGATCAGGAGCTTCATCACATTAAAAGTTTGTATGGTAGCGGCGAAGAGATTTTAGCAGTGGTTTTAAAGGATTGAAAAAGAAGCAAAACGTGATTTTCTTGGGTTAGAGGAAAAATTTAGGCAGAACGACTAAATTCATCTACAAAGATAATGAAATATTGATAACTAGAGTAGGAAAGAGATAAGGAGAGACCCCAAATATCACAATGAACTAGTCCTAAAGGTTTGACAAAGATGCGAGAAGACAGAGGGAATGAAAAATGAACACTTTTGCCTTGAAGAAGAAGTACATGGATTGATGACATTTTTAATTGCAAAATATGACCTAATCTAGATAATGTGGACTGACATGAATGACCAAGGTGTTGATGCCATAAGTTGATCGAAGTGGAGGCAACTGTGAGAGCAACTGGATTTGTGAAGTGCATTGGAATCTTCATTGTGTAGAGGTTATTATGGATGGGGACAGCAAGAAGCGGTATCTTAGATTTGAGGTCCTTTACAATATAATCAAATGGATTAAATTCAATGGCACAAGAATTATTAGTAACAAATTTTGCAACAGATAAAAGATTAGTAGTAATGTGAGGAATAATCAATATATCAAAAAGGTGAAGAGTACGGGAAAAGATGGGAAAGGTTAAAGTATCAATGGATGACATAGGTGGAGTGTGTCCATTCTCAACAATAACTAATTGGATCCTTTATATGGTGTGACAAATTCTATAATATGAGAATATGGAGTCATATGACCAAGAGCGCCAGTATTTGGTAACCATTCAGTAACATTATTAGTATTGAAGGGAGCTAGGTCATGATAAAGTTGGATATTCAAGACAGAAAAGACTATGGTAACATTATTTCTAGTGTAGCAGAATCCAACAAATTTGACATTGGGTAGGTGGCTTATCGTTAAAATTAGGTTTATGATTAGAGAAGGTATGTTGGGTTTGGGCCTGGAAGTGGGATTGGGCTGGAGTATAATTGGAAAAGGACTGAAAAGGTTGGGTTTCACTAAATTGCATAGGCTCAGAATTTGGTGCATTGAGGAGTCCATTGAATAGGCCGTTAAATTGGTCAGCCAGTAGATGTGGATGTCCATATGCATTAGGGTTAGCAGCTAGGTGTCTCCCGCATCATGTCCTATCACCGTCTTTGCCATATGACCTATAGGTGGAGCAGTTAGTGTTGGAGAAGGCAGCGAATGCGAAATCTAATGGAGGTGGCACATTGAAGAAGATCAACTGCTGATTATGGAGCAAATGTTTTGCTTTAAGTTCTGTAAAGGTAATGTTGGCGTTGAGATTTTCAATTGTCATTATAAATGACTTGAATTCTATAAGTAGTCCTTTTAAAGTGAAGAGAACGAGGTCATCATCTGATATAAAGTCTCCAATTAAGACGAGTTCTTAGTGGACAAGATGTTGAGGTTGTCGATGATGGTGCTGGGACCCCTTTTGAGTTTGTTAAGTTTTCGACGGAGGAGAGATCGATGAGACGCGGACTGTAGCATGAAATGGTCTTCAAGTCCTACCTAGAGAGTGCGAGCCATGGTATGTTCGAATGCGAGTCGCGCAGTTAAGCTAGAGAGTGTGTTAAAAAATAACGATAATTTTATTAATAAAAAGACTCGAATACAAAACTCAAAACACCAAAGGATTTAAACGAAACAGAAGACAGAAGAACGAAACTTAGACACACATTACACTTAGGATTTACTTCTCTATCTTTATTTATGGTGGTACAACAAAATGGTGCTAAACTTGCCTATTTATAAGCATGCTACATTGACTTACATGCAACTTGTTACAAGTTGCTCGAAACTTCTGGAATGCCCAAGTTGCCAACTTGGGCGATGTTTCCATAGTTTTTTTAAACAAATCTAGAGTTTTCTATAAAAATTAGTTAGTGATTTCTAACACTCCCCCTTACTGACTAATTTCTCTTCAAAGTTGTTTTTGAGATTATCCTAAGCTGCTCGCAAAACTCTTCATATTTTGTTCCGCTGAGACCCTTTGTGAATATATCTGCAACTTGGTCTTCTGTTTTGATGTACTTCATTTTTATATCACCTTTGAGAAAATTTTCTCAAATATAATGATAATGTACCCCCACATGTTTTATCCGTGCATGGAATACTGGATTCTCCGCTAGTCGTATTACTGACTGGTTATCACAGAATAGCTCCACCGAGTAGTCTGTTGGTTGATTTAGATCTTTTAATAACTGTATGAGCCATGTGCATTCTTGTGCTGCCATTGCTGCGGCTCTATACT
>JAOTAY010021160.1:0-11163 GCA_025629805.1 Erythroxylum baracoense | reverse complement strand
AACCAAACTCTTTTGTTTTATTAATAATAAATATTTTCATTACAATATTGTAACTGGAAGAAAATTAAATTATATGTAAATACACTTGCTTTCTAGGGAACTATATTTACATAACCCTAACAATCTCCCACTTGCCCTAAAGCAAGTTTGACATATCCCTCATTCCCATTCCTTCTAGATGACCCTCGAAGCTCTTTTGTGACAACATTTTTGTGAATAGATCAGCAAGGTTTTGATCTGTGGGAATCTTTACCACATCCACCTCACCACATTGTATTATCTCCCTTATGGGATGATAGTTTCTCTCATTGTGTTTGACGTCTTTGTGGTTCCGAGGTTCTTTAGAATTAACCACTACCCCATTATTATCACAATAAAGTGTAATGGCCTTTTCTGCCTTAGGAACTACCTCCAAATCCTTTAGGAACTTATAGAGCCAGACTACTTCCTTTGCTGCTTCACAAGCAGCAAAATACTTTGTCTCCATAGTCAAATCAACAACATAAGATTGTTTGACACTCCTCCAGACTATGGCTCCACCTCCCAAAGCAAATATAGAACCAGAAGTTGATTTCCTTGAATTAACATCTGATTAGAAATCGAAATCTATATATCCTGTCGAAATAAGGTCACTTCCAGAGTAAACAAGAATTAAGTTCTTTATGGTACGAAGATACTTCAATATGCACTTGACCACAGTCCAATGCTCCATTCTTGGATTAGACTGGAATCTGCTTACTAGTCCCACTACATAACATATATCCGGTTTAGTATAAAGCATAGCATACATTAAATTTCCAACTGCCGAAGCGTATGGAATGTTGAGGATGTGTTCGACCTCCTCTTGGGTCTTAGGTGCTTGCTCTTTTGAAAGTTTGATTCCATGTCTAATAGGTGTGAAACCCTTTTTAGAATCCTGTATGGCAAACTTATTGAGCATGTTCTCAATGTAGGTCAGTTGAGATAAGGTTATCTACTTGTTCTTACAATCCCTTATAAGCTTAATCCCTAGAACATAGTTATCCTCTCCCAAATCCTTCATTGAGAACTGTTTGTTTAGCCATCCCTTGACCATATATAACATTACTACATTATTCCCAATGAGCAAACTGTCATCGACATTTTTGCTTTCTTGTATCCTTTTATGAACATAAGGCTCATCTAGGTTTTGTACGAACCTATAGGTTTAGATAGTCTTATCGAACCTAATGTTCCAAGACCTAGATGCTTGCTTAAATGTATAGATCGACCTTTGCAACTAGCATACCTTATACTCATTACCTAGCTCAGCAAATCCTTCTGGTTGGGCCATATAAATGATCTCCTCAAGATCCCCATTAAGAAATGTGATCTTGACATCCATTTGTCATATTTCATAATTGAAATAGGTTGCTATGGCCAAAAGAATTCTGATGGACTTAAGCATGGCTACTAGAGCAAAATATCTCCTCATAGTCTATACCCTCCTTTTGAGTATAACCTTTAGCTAACAATCTAGTTTTAAAGGTCTCTACCTTTCCATCATATCCTCTCTTCCTTTTGAAGATCCATTTACACCTTTTGGCCTTTACACCTAGTGGTAGATCTACAAGGATCCATACTTCGTTGGCGTATATGGAATCTATTTTTGATTCCATTGCATTGAGCCACTTTTTTGCATCAACTTCATTAATGGCCTATGTATAAGTAATGGGACCCATTACTTCTTGGTCTCCATTACTTCTTAGTCTGGGATGGCAATTATGCCTTATCCTAGACCTAGATATCTATCTAGTTGTCTCACAACCCTCCCACTACGTTTAAGCACTATTTAACGTTCAGGTTGCTTTTTTGATTCAACTCTTGAATCCATTTCGACATCTTATTTTGCTGTATCCAAATCAACTCTTGGTTTGGATGAAATAGCTAACTCCTTTAGTACTATTTCACTTCTTCCTTTATGATTTCTCACAAATTCTTCCTCCAAGAAGGTCGCATTTGTCCACATAAATACCTTCCTATCCTGAGGACTGTAAAAATAGTACCCTTATGCACCCTTAGGATATCCTACAAACAAACATACTTCTGACCTTAGTTCTATCTTAGTGGATTCAGGCCTTAGAATATAGGCTGGGTAGCCCCAAGTCCTTAAGTGCCGCAATGAAAGCACTCGTCCAGTGCATAACTCCCTAGGTGTTTTAGGCATCGATTTGGATGGAGCAAAGTTAACAAGATAGGTTGTCGTTTATATGGCATATCCCTAAAACAATTCTGGAAGGCTAGTGTATGACGTCTTTGATCTTACCATTTCCTATAGAGTCCTATTCCTTCTCTCAACTACACTATTATGTTGAGGTGTTCTGGGAGCTGAGAAGTAGGAAACAATTCCATTGTCAATTAGGAATTGTTGGAACTCTCCGGATAAGTACTCACCACCTCAATCTGATCGAAGTTGTTTTAATGGCTTGCTTAGCTGCTTCTCAGCTTCAGCTTTGAATTCTTTGAACTTTTCAAAGGACTCATTCTTTTTGTGCATCAAATACAGATAGCCATGTCTAGAGTAATCATCTATAAAGGTTAGGAAGTATTCATAACCTCCTCTACCTTGTACTTTCATAGGCCCATATACATCAGTGTGTATCAGGTCCAACGTAGATTCAGATTTGTTTCCTTTGGAAGGAAATGAGGCCTTGGTCATCTTTCCTTCAATATAAGATTCACAGGTAGGTAATGGATCATTATCCAAACCCGTAAGGATCCCATCCTTCACTAACCTGTCAAGTCTTTTCTGATTCACATGAATCATCCTTAAGTGCCACATATATTTTGAATTGATGTTAGAGCCATTGGCTTTTCTTGGTTTTATTAATTCAGTGGTGTTTAGTGAGCTTGTCATAGGTTCTATAAAGAACAATCCCTATTTAATTACCAAATTACAAATAAAATCCTTATTCTCATATATTGAAACAACTTTTTTCAAAATATAAGGAATAATCAGATTTTATTAAATGAAAAATCATGTTCCTTACAACCATTGGGATGTAATATACATCCTCTAAATATAACCTATGACTACTAGGAAATTCTAAGATAACTACTCCCACTACTTCTACTGAAACGTAGGATCTATGTACTATCTTGACTTGAAACTGTCCTTTAGGTAGTCTTTTCCTTTGCTAGAACCCCTGTATGGAATTGAAAACATGGTTAGTGGCTCTTGAATCTAATATCCAAGAATCAGATGAATCTGCCACATTTCTAGTTCCTAACAAACTTAGGAAACCCACACCTTGTTTGCTCTTAAGGGTCTTAAGGTAGACCGTGCAGTTCCTCTTCTAGTGGTCCATCACACCACAGTGGAAACATTTTCCTTGGTGTCCTCTTTGGCCTTCTTTTTTCATGGGTTAGGCCTTGACTCCTGTTTGGGCCTTCCTTTTCTTTGCACCCTTCTTCTTTTGCTTGCCCTTACCCTTGAGCTTAGAAGAAGATGCCACATGAGCCTTTGGCCCATTAGACATAATATTTAATATTTTCTCTATATTTTGGAGGGTATTTATTAACTCACTCAAGGTGTAATCCTTGGTGTTCATCACATAGTCCAACTTAAACTGATGACAAGTAGTGTTTAAGCTATTGATGATCATGATCATCTACATTTCCGCATCCATTTATTCCCCAAACAACTCGGCCTCAGTAACTACAGAGATTATCTTAAGCATGTAATCTTGCACCGGTTCACCAGGCTTTTGTCTAAGATTTTGAAAGGTTTGGATAGCTTTCACCTTTGCAGACCTGGTCCTCACACCAAACATCTTATGTAGGTGATAGAACATTGCACTAGTATTTTGCATGCCTACAAGTTACTGCTGTAACATTGCGCTGACAGAAGCTAGAATATAGCATTTGGTAGTCTTATCAACATTCTGCCATAGCTCATGCTGCTGGACTTGCTTAGGAGTTGATTCTCACCCTGAGATGCAAGCTCATTGTCTGTTAATATCCATAAAATTTGTTCATATTGGAGAAGGATGTTGAGGTTACGTCTCCATTCATTAAATTTTTCTCCGTTTTCTAATTTTTTATTAGTCAAGAGCATTATGAGTGGATTCATATTGTGGTGATTATGTCTGAAAATATAAATTATTAAAGAATGAGCATACTAGTCAAAAATGTTGGAACTTTGTATAAAATCATGATGCATGTATTCATGATGATAGATTTAACAAAACTTAAGGAATAATTAAAGAATAAAATCTTTATAATGGTTATTTTCTTATCTATAACGGATTAAGTGATGGTGGGCCATCTTATCCATTAAAAGAAAAACTGGGACCCTCCCACTCAAAAAGCTACCAAACATCTTCATGCCTAACTCTTTGAGAAGCGCCATAATTTAGTTCATGCATATGTCAACAGAGCTACGTTGGGTAGGTTATTGATAAACCATGTTGAGTGTGCAACCATTTGATTCATCCTCTAAAGGTACTTGCAAACCATACCTCAGTGGGAGGTCACATTTGCTACCAATGAGTAGACTTATCCCTTAGGAGACCCAAACCATGCAAGATCTAGGATTCATATCCTCCGGCGGAGAGTAACATTTCACCAGATGTAAATGGGCCATTGCATGGAGACCGTGGACTCTCATATGAGCATCCTCTCCCACTCAATCTTTTTCAGTCTTTAAGTTTTAATTAATTCCATCTTGTCTAGATGCAATTTATTAACCATCCTATATTGTTTCATTATATATCTCATACATAATGAATACATGGCAAAACCTAAGGTTGGCAAATTTTCTAAATGGCATACATTCACATAATATCGCATATTATTTGCATCCATTTATCCGTTCATCTCATGAATTAAATAGCTATTTTTAATTGTCCATCGTAGAAAATTACAAGGCATTTAGGCCCAAAAATTCTTCTTAGACTTGGATCTTGCACTTCGAACTCTTCGCTCGCACGACTCGGCTCATTCGATAAAAACGAGTTAAAGGAATTAAAAAAACTGATTTGTAAATAATAAAACAAAAATTCCAATACTTGAAAAAATCAAGAATTAACAGAATTTAATCAAAATAAAAACTACCATTAACACAAAATAAAAACTGAAAACATTTACCTTCTTTTCTTTGATCCATGGCTGCTCTGTCTTTAAAATTATAGAATTTTTCAATTAGAAAAAAAAAGAAAAGGAGGAAATATAGCGATGATAAGCCACCCTATTTGTTACAATCCAAACGAAGAAAGTTTGCAAGGTAAATCGATTTTCTTTGGACAACTAAAAGAGCAAACCAAAACATACACAACATATATTTTTATCATATAAAAAACTTGCAGCATACATAATTTAATATAATTGCCAACCTATGCCACATATAGGAACCGAATCATGCATAATAAAACCAACTCTGATACCAATTATTGGATCGAAAACAAAAACATGCTTGGTTTGGTTAAACGGTAGATTTCAAAACTTTTTTCGAAATCAAAACACAACGGAAGCGTAAATACCAAATCAACATGCTTTTTAATCCATACATGATACGACATAAGGAAAATAAATAAAATAAGAACAAGATTGGAATATTAACGAATCCTTGCTCTAGCTTCGACTCCTCGCTACTGTGTCTATAACCAATCCGATTTACCACTTGTTCTCCTTGGACAACTTGGTTATCAAAATCCTTTTGTGGGAAAGGAGAAGAAAAATAATTAAAGACTTTGTTTTTCTATCTTCAACTAGTTTAGAGAACAAAATGAATAACTTCTCTTTTGCTATATACGACGGTTTTGAGAGCTTGGACAAATAACACCTTACGTACATTTAGCAGCAAATGCTAAATCAATTGTCCTTACATGTCCAACACTTGGATGTTATCTAACTTCATAACGTTTTCATGTAAGGTGCTTTAAAAACCAGCCACTAAAACAATTTATTAAAGAACATTATCGAATGGAGTATTGGGAGAGAGAGTAGAGAGAGTTAGGATAGCACACGTTTATTTTAGCATGATTTGCTAAAATAAACGTGTGTTATCCTAACTCTCTTACAAATCATGCTAAAAGCCATGCATCATCAAATGAGTTGTACATTATCCTATATTAAAACCAACCCTTCATTCTTTAATCAAAAGAATGCAAAAAGGGCTGCACAAAACGTTAATGGATAGCCACCTCTATTCATTCATTTTATTCTTTTATCAAAAGGAATGCAACGTTAATGGATTAATGGGTAGCCACGTAACACCCCCTTCATTCACTTCAATCTTTAACAAAAAAGAATGCAACGTTAATGGATTAATGGATAGCCATTAACCTTTTAATGATGAAGAGCATTACTTCATTCTTTAATCAAAAGAATATTGAAAAAGGCTGCATGTGTATTTAGCAATTCAATGCTAAATGTGTTGCTGTCCATTTATCTCCAAACCGAAATCTAAATTGTTGTAGAATTCGATTTTGCCCTCTTTTTATTTTAAAACATTTGTTTCAATTCAATTAATCTAGTTAATCAAATCAAACCAAAATCTAGCCCGATATTAAATTTTCCTTTGGGATTATAATTAACAATTAATTAGTGTAAGCCCAACACTTAATTATAGGCTTAAGACCCAATTTAATTAACTCTTAATTAAATTATTCCGGTCTTATTGGTCCAATTCCAATTAGTCCATATCTCTCCTTTCTGTCTCATTTTCTATCCGGTAACCTTCGTTTATTTTTCTTACTTTCATTGATAACCTTCCTAAAAGCCAAGTGGGAAATCTAATTAGACTTAAGTAATTCAAGCTTCAATAAGATCAGAATTAATTTAATCTCATTAAAATCAATTCCAATTTATTAATCAAATGTCATTCAACTAAAGCCAATTGGTTAAACTCTTGAATTACTTAAAATTATA
Organism: Erythroxylum baracoense; assembly: GCA_025629805.1. Taxonomy (NCBI): domain Eukaryota; kingdom Viridiplantae; phylum Streptophyta; class Magnoliopsida; order Malpighiales; family Erythroxylaceae; genus Erythroxylum; species Erythroxylum baracoense. The sequence goes on along the minus strand of JAOTAY010021160.1, from coordinate 4,275 downwards.
AGAAATAGTGTTTCAAAAATTATTAATTTGATGTCCAATCGTAAACTCTTTTATGAATCATATTATAGCAATCCACACAATAAAGGGTAAAATTACCGTTTTGCCCTTATGTTGGTTTTTCCTTTTATATCTCTTAGTTGACTCTATATGGTGATTAACACATAAGATCTAATCTTGGTGTTAAAACTTGTTGGGCAGCTAATCCATCAAACTACTGGTTCCAATTTAATCATCAATCTCCATAAAACATCTAAAAGTGATGATATCTCTATAAACTCTTTATTTGATTGAATGTTCCCTGATGCAAGTTTCAATTAATAATTATAACATGCGGACACTGGATTGATACCCTGTAAAAATCCATTCTGATCATATCAAGAATTGTAATGAAACACACATGAGTTCACCACTCATCAAGATTGTGGTTCATAATAAATAAATGCTAAGGTGTATGTTTTTAGATTAAAATAACGACCTACTTTATTTTTAAAAACATATGCGATTCTAGATTCATTTAATAATGCCATTACTGATAGTCAGCTACTATCATGATTTGAAACTCATCATTCCCTTGAAGTAAACTCCTTTACTTACATGGAGGTAGATCACAACACTACAGTCTAAACCATAATCAAGCGACCAACATAATTATTTGCTTGGAAATCAATTAATTTAGATTTTAATAATATATATGTTTCCCATACATCTCCATGTATATGTATATTACTTACAAAAGAACCTTTGGTACCTTATGACTAGTTATATTATGCTTAGACAAATAAAACCAAACTCTTTTATTTTCTTATTAATAAATATTTTCATTATAATATTGTAGCTAGAAGAAAATTAAGTTATATGTAAATACAATTGCTTTCCAGGGTACTATATTTACATAACCTTAATAGTTGATGGGGCCAAATTGACTCTGAGGATAGGAAAGGAAAATTTAACCTTCAAGGTGTCTAAAAGAGATTATGGATCTCCTTCACCTCCAGTGGATATCAAGGAACCTGAACCTCGAGGAGAATGGGAGTATATCGCAGATCCTGGGAGTTCTTTCAAGAAGAAACCCTCACGAAAAGGAGGTGAGGAAAAGAGAATTATAAGGAAGGTGGGAATTGTAGCATGGTAGCTAAGGTGTAAAACTTAAGATTAATAACTACACTACCATTGCTACCTAGATTCGAACCACCATGAGCTTAAAAGAGCATTGAGCTACAGACAAAAGAAGCGCTGTATGGGAGGCAAGCCATGGAAAAATTATTACTTTTGATTGTTTTTTTGTTAGAATATTTGAATTATATAGTTAGGATTATTTTTGTTTTTGAATAAAATCAAGAAGGATAGGACTTTGGAATAACATAGATGAGTGATCAAGCCAGAAAAGAGAGGCGAAAAGGGCTATAAAGAATTAAGAAGTGAAATTGAAAAGATTGTAAAAAGAACAAAGGAAGGAAAAATAATGTTAGTCGGAAGCCACTGGCCACGATCGTGGCCTGCGACTATGCAAAAAAGTGGGGAGCACGCAAATTTAAAGAATTTTTACCATTTTACCATTTTTTACCACCTATATATTCAGTTTAACTTCATTTCTTCATTCACTTTGTCTCTCTAGGCTTCAAGCCTACAAAAGCTCTCACATCTCTTTAAAAATTTCAAACTTCCAAAATTCTTCCAAATTCTACCTAATTCCTAAAAATTATGTCGTGCATTAAACAATCCACTCGAAGGGAGCAAGCCAAATGAAATCAAGTTACAGGACTTGGGAGAAGAAACCGAGCAGCAGATTTTGGAGCGCCCTTTCCAATCTACACAGTGGAGGAAGGTATTAGTTTTCGATCCCTAAATTCTAGACTTGTAGTTCCTAAATACTTTGATTTTGAAACACTCGATAGGTTCGAACTGTGAGAGAGAGTAGAAAATTTTGCTGAAAGAATCTAATGGGCCCAATTTATACAGTTCTAATTTCTAGCCTATTAGGAGCTCACGCTGGAATTCTTTACTTCACTGACTTATAACCCTAGGAACCCCACCTTTATTTATAACCCTATGAACCCTAAGGAATTGTGGTTTAGGTTGAGAGGAAGAGCATACAAACTGAATGTAGAAATCATGTGCGATATGTGTGGATTCCCTGAATACTCCATCATCGATTACCATGAGGATTTTCATCCTTCTCAGTATTGGAATTAACTCACTAGAATTGAGTGATTTCATACCAAGAATGCTCATAACAACATAATTAGGTCCTATGAACACTTATTGCTACACAAATTCATATGTTAGCTAGTTTTTACAAGACAGAAACCAACAAGTGTTCCACAAAGGAACTATTTATGTTATGGTACATGGACCAAAGTATTCCAATGTGCACAGCCACACATATGCTAAATGCCATTGTTACGACTCCACACAAAAAGAGCAACAATTTAGGAATGGGGTACATAGTATCTGCCATAGCTGAATATTATGGCATGGACCATAGTGGGTTAACAGTCGACCTCCCTGACTTCCTAAACGATCACCATTTATGACGAGCTAAAATCCTTAAGTCCTAGAACCTGGAACTTAAGGATATCAACCAAAAGACACATGTTTGGATTAGGACCAGCAGTTAAGCTTGAGTTCAACGCCACATAAGCAGGAAAAAAAGGAATCCACCAGTAAAGAATCTAAGGAAGAGGAAGAGGAAGAGGAAGAGAAAAGATGGAAGAAAGTTCTGGATGCCATCTCCGACACCAACAAGACGGTTGTGGAGAACACCAGAACCACGAGGCAAATGGCACGGACATAATGACACTAGAGTTGGGATATCCGTCAGATCCATCGATATTTTGAGGCTCAGGGCGTTCAATTGTTGCCTCTAACACCATCACCACCTCCATCTCCGTGATATTTTTGTATAACCTACATTTTTTTCAAATTAGTCATCAGTTCTATTGTTTTATTTTTATTTTTATTTTTAATTATTTTCTATTTACCTTAATTTTATATTTCTTCACGTCTTTTATGTGCTTGGTTATTCCCTTCTAACATTGAGGATAATGTGTCGTTCATGTGTAGGGAGTGTTATGTGTTTTGTTTTTATGTGATTTTACATATTATATGATAGTGTTAGGTTGCATTTTGTTAATTGTTTGGATCGGTCAATGGCTTAGATGGGTTGAGATTCTCTTAATTTTGAACATAGTCTATTAGATTGTGAATAATCATTAGCCTAAAATATTAGTGAATTGGAGTTCTTTGGATAAATATATAGCTTAATTAGGATTTAGTGTAAGTTTAGCACCCTTTAGGTTGTCACATTCATTTATAATTTAAGGTCTTTCAAACTTAAGTTGCTTAACTAGTATTTTTCATGGAAACGAGTAGCTAAAAAATAATGGTAGGTAAAATTAATGTTTTTTTGCTTTGTTAAATAAATCACTACTCCGTTGACCTTTGGGTTTTGAATAGAGCTAGTGTGTAACATCCTGTTCTCATATTAATGGTTAAAGCTGGGAATACCATAAATGAGAAAAAAAGTGAGAGAAATAAAAATGCATTCATGCTTATGCGTAATATAGCATATAGGTACGTGAATTTGAATTTTTGGACACATTAGAATGATTGTACATGCATTCATTGTCATAGTCTGGGTATAATTGATCTATAAATGTGATTATAATTGGAATTGTAAATTATATGTGTTAAAAATTGATTTGGAGAGTATATCTATTGATTTAGAATTTTTGGTGAAAATTTGAGAATTTTCAAAAGTTTAGGGGTATTTTTGGATTAGAAAAAATGCCAAGTGGCAGAACAATTGATGAAAAGAAGTAGAATTAAGAGTCAAATGAAAGTGGAAATTTTTATAAATGACTTTGGGATTTAATGACATATGTCATTAAAATTTGGGAGAAAATTGGAGTAAAAATTGGAATCAAATGGACTAGCATATTAAAAGATCAAGAAGAGCCCTTGAGAGAGTGACATGTGGCAAGTGACACACACTACTTGTTTAAATCGCGAATTTTTGAAGTGGAAGACCATATTTTGGGTCTTTCACTTGCTAAATACGACATATGCTTATCTCATCTCCATCTTCTTCATTTTCTTCATTGCTCTCTTCTTCACCCACGACATCCACTCTCACCCTCATCATGTGAACTTTTGTTCAACTCTTTCACCTTGCTTCTTCAAGATTCTTTGCCTCCCACTTCTTGTTGCTAAAAGACCCAACCCATTCCACCTTGAAAGTTGATTTTCATGTATGTTGAAGGAGCTAGGGTTCTT
>JAOTAY010021159.1:0-11163 GCA_025629805.1 Erythroxylum baracoense | reverse complement strand
CACATTTCATTAACTTGGGCCAGCAAGACTTAGGTTGCAACATACATCCTAATCACTTTTCGCCGATGCACATAAACAAAGTCAAAATAAGACATCTTTGTTCAAAAAGCAAGTATGAAACTAAAGTGAATTCTGCTCACAGATTTCTCTCTTACGCTTAAGTGTTTAAGGTCAAAGTGTTTCTCTCAAATCTCTCTCTAACAGATTGCACTACCATAGGCTTACAAATTCACTGGTTATCATTCATTCGAATTACACGAGCTCATAGATCATAAGGACTTTATTATGGGTTATAATAGGGCTAGGTTCAAAGGTGAAAATGACAAAAGTTAATTACAAGCATTCACAAAGTATCAAGTAAAAGGGACACTCATATTCAAATTTTGAGACAAACATATGAATACAAAGGACTTCTACTACTCATTACCAACAATGCTACTAAGCTTATTCTTTTTCTTTTTCTTTTTCTTTTTCTTCTCTTCTTTTCTCTTTTTTATTTCTTTTATTTCCTTATTTCTTTTTCCATTTTCTTTTTCTTTTTCTTTTTCTGTTTTTTACTCAGCTAAGAATAAGGGAGGCAATAAAAACAAGAGAAATTACTAGCAACATAATTTAATAAACATATAAGTAGAAGTACCTATAAAAATATCTCAGAATACAATATAAAACCAAAGTCCCAAATTACTCAATACTTCATTCAATTTGTGATAGGGTAAGCTAATGGGGATTTTAGGTTTTGATGTAAAGTGATTGATTGAAAAACAAAGTTAAAGGCTCAAAAGTGTTTGCAAAGGGAAAATAACTAGGTAGGTCATTTTTAAGCTAAAGGGTGTAAAAACAAAGATAGTCTTAATCATTTCCATAAACCATGTAATCAAACAAATTCAATTTATTTCAATGCAAGTTCTGAAGGCAAACCTAATTAAAGGAGCATCACACAATACACTGAAATAGAATGACATAAAGATGATGTCATTAAGGCTCGAATTTACTTACAGGTTTACTTCAAGAATTCACTTTAATTCTATAATTACCTCATTACTCAAAAGATTAAATTTTGACTAAGTTTACAAAATCGGTTATTGCAATCAATCCACATGATTCACTTTAGACTCATATAGCCCAATTTAATTTCATACATACATTCATTCTCATCCAAACTAATATGATAAAGCTTGATGGCTTAATATGCATAACAAACATGCAAAAACAGAAAAAATCACACACAAAAATCGAAAACAAAGGCACACGTGCACACATATAATCCAATTCCTTCCCCCACACCTAGACCAACATTGTTCTCAATGTACATGTAAAAGGAAAAATACAATAAAAGAAAGGTTTAAGAAGCTTCTCTGTTAATGCATCAAGGTGTTGGTGGACAAGGTGGTTGAAATTTCTGCTGTTGGAAGAAAGTGAGTTGGTTGTTCTCCAATCTGCAATCCATTCTTTATAGGAGTGCTAAAATAGTCGGATCACTTGTAGAAGGATGTGTTGCGGTAGGAGCTGATTGTTATGCAGTTGTGTTTGCAGTTCTTCTTTTTCGCCGATGTGGACAAGGAGCAGGTTGTATAGCCAGTCCAGGTGGGGCAAATGTGTATGCATCAGCTTCATCAGTAACTATAAGTCCTATCTTGTACAAACACTCACAATCCAATGGTTCCATCTCACAAGCAACTGTGAGGTTATTATTGTCAACATCTAAAACTCCAATATTAACAGCAAGTTGAGTGATATATGAGCCTAAGATTAAAGCTGAATTTTGCTTTTTCAATACGGAATGCATTTGAGTGAGCATTCAAAAACCCAAATTAACTGAAACATCGTTCTCTATGCACCATAGAAAGAAAAATTCAGCTTTTGATAAGATACTAGCAGTTTGTTGATGACCAGAAAAATTGTAAACTAGAAAACGATGCATGTATTTTAAAGCTGGTTTGCGAAGAAAAGAACTTTTGGAAGTGCAAGGTTATATTTCTCAGAATCAACAGATCATTCTAGCCACAGTGCATATGGATCAAATTCAAGCACATAATCACAACAACCATTTAAATATGCATCACTTTTAGCCACAGATTTTGTCATAAATTTCATTGTTGCATAAAATGAAGCAACAGAAAATGAACGCCGCTGATTCATAAGCCTACACTCAATCATATCAGGTGCAAACAAGTTGAAATTTAGATCATTTAATTTGAAATTAAAAGTGGCATAAAATTCCCTAGTCAATTCCACATATGTAGGGTATCGAACATTGATATAATGCATCCACCCCATTTTCTCCACATAATTGTCAATTTCAGAATGAATATTCAAAGTTTCCAAAGTTTCATCATGTATAAATTTACAAGGATTTATATGCCTATCACAAACAATTTCGAAAAGATCCTTATCATTTTTTCGATGAAACGAGTTAAATTTATCAACTGTCCATTTTAACCTACTCTAAAAAACAACATTTTTATCTTTTCTGCTGCGGCTGCGTGTTGCAGTAGTAGTCTCGCCACTGGCTGCGTACACATTCTGTTCTTTTTTCACTATTTCTGCTTCTGTTTGTTCAGTCTCTTGTGTTTCCCCTACTTCTGGTTTTTGTTGGTCTTTGTTTGTGTTGTAGGAGTTGGAGTCTCCTAGAACTGCAGGTGGCTGTGAATGTCTCGATAATGGTGGAGAATCGACAAAAGAAGGTGATGCTGGACTGTCTTCAATGTGGATGGGGTTGGCTAGAGAACAATGTTGCTACAATTGATTGGTGAGCCGTAGGGTATTTAGACGGCTGGATCGTCTTGGAGGCATGAAGCTGGGCTGGTGGATAGACTTAAAAGGGCTTGGTATGTGCTGGGACAATTTATCAAGCATTTAATGGGTGTCTTACTTTTCTCTCCCTTTTACACTACTCTTCTCTCTGCCATAAGCTCCTCATCACGCTCCTCTTCTCTTTGTTCTACCGCAACTCTTTTATTTTGTTCTGTCGCAACTCTTTTCTCTTCTATCGCCACACAACTCTCTTCTGTATTTCTTTCTTGCCACTCTCTCTGCTGCCGCACTTTACTTCTTGCTCTCTTTCATTGTTGCGTGATGGGGTGGCCAACCTTCAAGATTCACTTTTGATTCTTAGCATGGTGTCAATTTTCATGAAACACAAACCTGAGATTTCAAAAGAGGAACACGACACAGACCTGCAATTTCAAATCGTGAGTTGGTGATGGGTTAGGTATGGTGAATGAAAAAATTAAAAGAGTGGATGTTGTATGGAATGGGTGTTTAGTGTTCACGATGTGGGCAATGCTGTGCGAAAGATGCAGGGAATAATACTAATGAGAAAACTAAGTGAAAGAACACGAGGGAAAAATAGGGTTTTTTTAAGTTAAAAGATAAAAATTAAAATTGTAGAATTGAGAATGCTAAATTAAATTCCTAACTAAAATGAAATAAACCTAATAAAAATGAAAATAAAAACTGCTAAAAAATAAAAAGCATAAACAAACCTGAAAATTTTATGGGTTTCTCCAAATGTGCTTCTTTAAAGTCTTTAGCTGGACATGTTTCTTTACTTACCTGATTAGAAATAAGTTGGGAACACCAACTCCATTTCTTCCACTCGCTCAACCGAAAAGTTCTCATAATATGGCTTCAGGCGATGTCCGTTAACTTTAAATACCTTAGAGGTATCTAAACTTTGAATTTCTACTACACTATGAGAATAAACAGTCCAAGCTAAAGAGATCATAATTTTCTAGGAAATAATTTAATCTTCGAATGATAAAGAAGAACTTTTTGTCCAATTGAAAATTGTTTCCTAGAAATCATTTTAGCATGAAAAGCTTTAGTTTTTTCCGTATAAATTTTTGCATTTTCATACGTTTCATTACGAATCTCTTCTAACTCTTGTAATTGCAATTTCCTATTGTTACTAACTTTTACCTGATTCATGTTCAACTATTTCACAGCCCAATAAGCTCTATGTTCTATTTCCATATGTAAATGACAAGGCTTACCAAAAACTAACCTATAAGGGGACATGCCTATTGAAGTTTTGTAAGCAGTTCGGTACACTCACAAGGCATCATCCTATCGTAAGCTCCAATCCTTTCTGTTTGGATTCACCACTTTTTCCTGTATGGATTTGATCTCCCTGTTGGACACTTCAGCTTGTCCACTTGTCTGCGGATGATATGCTGTAGGCCATCTCTTCATTAAAGCTTCAAAAATCTTGTTACAGAAATGGGTTCCTCAATTTCTAATTATAGCTCGAGGCATTTCAAACCTGAAAAAAAGTTAAATTTAGCAAAATCTATAACAGTTTTAGCATCGTCAGAAAAAGTAGCCTTAGCTTCAACCTATTTCAAAACATAATCCATAGCTAGCAAAATGAAGTTCTTACCAAGGGAAGAAGAAAAGGACCCATAAAGTCTATTGCCTAAAACAACAAAAATCTCACATACCAGGATGTTGCATTTGATTCCTCAATCCCAAGCTACCTATTTTTTGACAGTGTTCGCAAGACTTGCAAAATATGTAAGAGTCATAAATCAACTTAGGCCAAAACAATCCACATTTAAGAATAACAAAAAATGTAAAATAGAAGGAATTTCATCATCTGTGACACGTCTCTTAACAATCTGATGAAAACAAAATTTCCATAGATGAGATTCATCCAAAATTTAATATTTAGCCTCTCGCTTAATTCTATCTCTTTCAACTCTAGATAAGTCACTAGGTAAAGACTTAGTCATCAAATATTTTACTATGTCCGCATATCATGGAATTACCTGTTGAATTGCAAAGAAACTTTCATCCAAAAATTAGAACATCAGATGCGATACTCGGAGTGATCCTACTTAAATGATCGACCACCAAGTTTTCAGTTTTTTTCTTGTCGCGGATTTCCAAATCGAATTCTTGAAGCAGTATAATCCATCGAATCAATCTCTGCTTGGCTTCTTTCTTATTCACCAAATATTTCAGAGCTGCATGGTCTGAATAGATGATGACCTTCATCCCCAACAAGTACGATAGAAACTTCTCCAATCTAAAGACCACAGCTAAAAACTCTTTTTCCATCGTAGAATAATTCTTCTGGGCATCATTAAGTGTCATGGATGCATAATAAATAACATGAGATACCTTGTCCACTTTTTGGCCCAGCACAACGCCAACTGCATAGTCCAAAGCATCGTACATCAGCTCGAATGGCATGTCCCATTTTGGTGGCTGAATAATTGGAGCTGCAGTAAGTTGTTCCTTGGGTTCATCAAATGCACTTTTGCATGGCTCATCGAAATCAAACTTTATGTCTTTTTAGAGTAGTCTACACATGGGTTGCGTAATTTTGAAGAAGTCCTTGATAAATCGTCGATAGAATCCTGCGTGACTAAGAAAAAAACAAACTTCCCGCAAAGTCGCAGGGTAAAATAAAGATCGGATAACATCTATCTTAGCCCTATCAACTTCAATTCCCTTAGAAGAGACAATATGACCTAAAATTATGCCTTAATCAACCATGAAATGACATTTTTTATAATTTAAAACCAAATTAGTTTCAATGCAACGTTTAAGCACTTTTTCAAGGTTGACAATGCATGTTTCAAAAGATTCTCTATAGACCGTGAAATCATCCATAAACATTTCCATGCATTTTTCCACAAGATTAGAAAAAATACTTACCATACACCTTTGAAATTTCACAGGTACGTTACACAATCCAAATGGCATTCTTCAGTAAGCAAAGGTGCCGAATGGACATGTGAAGGATGTTTTCTCTTTATCCTTGGGTGCTACCAAAATCTGGTGGTATCCTAAATAGCCATCTAGACAACAATAGTGAGATTTATCTGCAAGTCTTTCAAGCATTTGATCAATAAATGGAAGCGAAAAATGATATTTTCTAGTAACCGAATTAAGCTTGCTATAATCTATGCAGACTCTCTAACGATTTTGAACACGAGTTGGTATTAACTCACCATCGTTATTTTCAACAGCTACCCCAATTTTCTTTAAAACTACCTGAACTGAACTTACCCAATTGCTATCCGAAATTGGATAAATAATGCCAGCGTTAAGAAGCTTCAAAATTTCTTTCTTCACCACTTCCATCATGGGGGGATTTAGACAACATTAGGGTTGCCTCACCTCCTTCGCTTCATCTTCCATCAAAATTCGATGCATGCAAATAGTAGGATTAATACTCTTTAAGTCGGCCACTGTCCAACCAAAAGCTTCCTTATTCTCCTTTAACATGTTAATCAGCTGGCTTTCCTGCAAAACTATAAGTTGATTAGAGATAATAAGTGGCAATGTTTCTTGCTCACCTAAAAAAATGTACTTCAAATGACTAGGTAAGCTCTTCAACTCCAACTTTGGTGGCTGGACTAACGATGACAGCACCTTAGCATCATTTCTGGATATCTTCACGCATGGTAGCTATTGGAGCAATGGTTCGGTGTCCTCCATTTTGTACACTAGCGTCTTCATGTGATAATTGGGCAAAATCGATTCTTGGTTGTCCTTCCACTGTGATGTATTTGCCATTTCTAAGATCATTCCAAAATCATCTTTGTCCTCCAAAATCAAATTTTCCTGCACCCATATGTCAATAAAATCCACATAAACAATAAGTTGTTCATCGTTCGGAATTTTCATGGTACCATATATATTGAACTTAATTAATTCACTGTCAAATTCCATAGTTAAAGATCCATCATGAACATCAATTTTCGTTCTAGTCGTTTTTAAGAACGATATACTAAATAAAATCGGAGTGGAAGAAGATGTATCATCGGTGCCCATCTGCAAAATATAAAAATCAGCTGAAAAAAGCATATTTCTTACTTGAACCAAAATGTCTTCTAACACACCCTTCGGATAAGCATTTGAGCGATCTGCTAATTGTATCACTACATTAGTTTCTTTAAAAGGTCCAACATTTAAAGATTTATAAACATCATATGGCATAACATTTATAAACGCACCTAAATCTAACATAGCTCTTTCAATTCGCAAATCACCAATTTGACATGGGATAGTAAACATACCTAGGTCTTGACACTTGAGTGGAAGCTTTTTCTTTTGCAACATAGCTGAAATGTTCTCCACCAATTGCACTTTCTCATGAAATTTTAATTTCCTCTTTGAAGTACCAAGTTCTTTAAGGAATTTTGCATACTATGGAATCTGTTTAATCGCATCAAGGAGACAAATATTTACCTAAACTTTTCTAAAAGTCTCCCATATTTCTTTTCCTTACTCCTCCTTCTTCACTTTGGCAAATCGACTCAAAAAAAGGGGCGGAACCACCATATTATGCAAATTATTTTGCATCATTTCTAGTTGTGAAGTTGCCTTTTTCGTTGCCTTTTCTTCTACCTCTCTTCTGGAATTTTTCAGAAGTGGTTCCTACAATTCCTTACCACTCCGCAATGTGATAGGCTTCGCACTTTGTTTGGGATTGATCTCTGTTTGTGCTAGAAATTTTTCATAATTTTGTGCCTCCGATTGATTTATGGTAGTTGCCATTTGTCTTATTTGATTTTCAATATTTCTTTGTTGATTTTGAATATTTCGGATACTTGCTTCTGTATTCTGCTGAGACGTCAAAGTGTTAATGGCCAAAGATTGAACTATATCTTTTAACAAAGTCTTACCTTCGGAATTGCATGTTGTATTTTGATGTTGTTAAGGCATATACAGTTGTCTATACTACTGAAAATTCGTGGTTGCTTGCTACCTTTGAGGATTTCTATAACGCAAATTCAGGTAAGCGCATCACCCCAGATTGTAGGTGTTGGAAAATGGGTCATATTTCCTTTGATTCGGTCTAGTAAAACCTCCCATAGCATTCACATGCTCCACATTTTCATCCTATAAAAGCAGACATGCATCAGTGGAATGTCCTAACATTGAACATATTCCACATATCTTTGCTTCTTCTTTCTTCGTAACCGCAATTTGTCACACCAAAGAAGTAAGGTCATCCAATCTTTTCTCCAATGTGGTCACATTCACCTCATTCATGGTTTTTGTTCCATACCCAGTACGTATTTTGAATTAATGGATATTAGAAGTCATGTTCACGATCAAGTCCCTTGCGGCTGTCGGTGTTTTGTCAACTAAGGCGCCACCACTTGTCGCGTCAATCATACTCCTATTCGTGAGCAAAAGACCTTGATAGAAGTATTGAATCAATAGCTGGTCGGTTATTTGGTGGTGTGGATAGCTAGCACAAAGTTTTTTTATTCTTTCCCAATATTCGTAAAGTGTCTCTCCCATATGTTGTCGAATTCTGCAAATTTCCTTTCGGATGTTGGCTGCTCTTGATGCTGGAAAATACTTCTCGAAGAAAAGCCTTTCCATTTCAGCCCATGTTTGCACGTTCTCTCCTGCTGAATAGTATAACCAATATTGAGCATCGTCCTTGAGAAAAAATGGAAACGCTCTTAGTTTAATTTGTTCTTCCGTCATATTTGTCAGCTTCATTCCCATGCAAACCACATCGAATTCTTTCAAGTGTTTGTACGGATCTTCTCCTGATAGACCCCTGAAAATAGGTAATAAATGAATCAGCCCAGATTTTAATTCAAAAGTATTGTTATAACCTAAATTTGGAAAATTAATGAAGTGGGGTTGTTGAGCATCCGTGGGCGCAGCTAGTTCGCGAAGGGTGTGGTTTGCTACCATCCGTTCCATTTTCTGCATTTGTTGTTGTTGTTTCATTTATTTTCATAGCCTTTTGGCTGTCTTATAGATCTTTGAATTAAATATCAATTGAGTTGCTTTGCCTACTCGTGTAACATACATATACCGTTGAGAAACTCCCCGGCAACGGTGTCAAAATTTAGTACTGATGTCGCCTATAACTAAATTCAAAAAGAAGCCAACTTCTGTCAATACAAAATAATGTAGTAGTGGAAAGTAGGTATCACTCCCACGAGGAAATTTAATGGCAAAGATTGTACGAGTTCAAAACCAAAATCAAGTGATGAAAAAAAGGGAGGTTTTTTAATTCACAACAATTTAAGAAAAAGATGATAAAAATAAAAAATTATTAAAGTAATTGGATATGAAAATTTAATAGACAAACCTTAGTTTCGGGTCACTGATGTTATCACACTAATATGGGTCTTTGATATAAAATTTAGTTTATCACTAAACATCCATTGGGTGATGTTTTCTCTTAAGTGTAAATGAGTATAAACACGTATTTTAAGCATTCTTATCACTCAATAACCTAGATACGATCGTGAGTTCAATTGAGTAATAGCTTTAATAACTAAGAAACCAATGAACAAGCTAACACATGTACGACATGCATTCAATCAAGATGAGTTTCTTCTTAGAATTTTCCACTCTAACGTAAAGAAGGTAATCCTAATTTCCACTTATGATTAATAAAATTGAATGTCATATTTTATTAATCTAGCTATTAAACGAATTAATTCCTAGTTGCACACCTAGAAATCAATCAATTCAATTGTATAAAGAAATTCGGAAGGCACTCAATATTTATCAACAAACAAACTTTATTGGAACATCTCACATATAATAAATGATAACATGGTTTCCCTCAACCAAGAAAAGGAATTTAGCTACTTATAATGAAAGTGAAAAACAAAGAAATAGCCAATTGTAAAGTCTCCATCCCTGGTCTTTCTTAGAAATCCTAAAAATCCCTAGAGAAACACTGCAGAAATTGAAACCTAACTATGGCTGTCAAGAAAACCAGAAGAAAAGAATGCAGAAAACGTAAAACTACTACTAAAGTGGTCTGTGTCAACAGTAACCCCAAATCCTCTTTTATCCCTTCAAATCTTCTCAATTTTTTCTTGATTTTTAGCAGATAATCCTTATCCCCACTTCAAGTTACAGATCTCCATTGATAAGATAGCAATATGATCTTTAAAGATTATAAAAATCTCCAATTTGAACTTGAAAATAGATTTTGCAGATTGTTTTTGTCCTTGCACGTACCCATGCTTAGTCAATGAATTTTTTGCCAGACTGGAATTTCGAATTATCTTTACTTTCCTTGCATCTTTTTAACTCAATTTCATCTCCCAAGTGTTGAAAATCATCTGAAAATAATTAAAAAACAAATCTATCAATTTTGAATAATAATTTCAACACATGAGAGAGATTTATATACCAAATGAGTACAAAATGACAACTTAACAGCACATACTATAATAAATGCTCCCAGCATTGAATGGCTCATGCAAATGCTCCAGTAGTGTTTGCCAACAAACATTGGTTCCTATGTTGGATGCATATCTCAAACATACCCCATCGTTTTCTAGTTAGGGTTTTATTATTTTCATTTATGTTGTCCCCTCTTGTTTCTCCTCTAATAATCATCATTTACTACTCCACTGTATTTGATGCTACTCCTTCCCAAACTAATGAGAATTTTATGTTGACCATTTTTGAGTTCTTCAGGCAATAATTTCCCTAGTCAGTGGCGACAATCACCACTAGCTAGCTCCTTCACTAATGGCCATATCTATCATTGGTGATGGCTCACCACAAGAGGTGTCTTAGAAAAATCACAAGACACACATCTGAAGCTAGCTAGGGGGACATGTAATTTTTGTTTTCCAAATTTTAATCAAAATAACATGCAACACATATATAACCAGGTATTCCAAAAGCATAAAGAAAAGAAGAAGGATGCAATGAATATGTTTTTCAAGCAACAAAAAAAAGGCATGGTGGTTTCCAAATGCTAAGAAAAGAGGCAACTTCTTATAATTTTTATCAAAAGAGGCATGTCGAATTCATCAATTAAAGAAATAACATCGAAGCCATGCAATTTAATTTTTTTTAAATTAAAAACAAATAATATTTGGTTTTAATTTTGAAAAATTACAACAATCCTTAATCAATATTAGGTTAATACATACATTAAACTAAGTTTACATCTTAATTTTTTATGAAAATGATAGCAATCAAGCAATTTAATCAATTCAAATAATTCAAAGAGTGTAACATCCCATTTCCATATAACACATCGGACCAGGGAAACGGGTATACGAGAAGACCAATTAAAGAAATTAGGACAACACATCTCATGCTCATGCATTTGTGAAAATGTGATTTTTTGCACATGAAAAATGTCTGTACATGCATTCATGACATTCTTCCCGGTATAAGTGTGAATAAATGTGAATTTGG
>JAOTAY010021158.1:0-11163 GCA_025629805.1 Erythroxylum baracoense | reverse complement strand
TAGCATTGAAACCTGAAAACTTTTTAGCCTGACCCTTTCACAAGTTGAATGAAGTACTAAGTATTTGATGTCTTTGATTTGGGGACTTTTGTTTTACATGTTATTCTGAGATGTTTTAGAGATACATCTACTCAGTTGTTGTTGATTTGTGCTAATACTATCTTCTTTTATGTTTATTGTTACAAAAAACAAAAAAATCTTTTATGTTTATTGTTACCCAAAAAAAAGAAAAAAAGAAAAAAAAGAGAAAAAAAGAAGAAACAGATCAAAACAGTAGCGTTTGATAGTAATGAGTAGTTGTAGTCCCGTATTTCTGTATGTACATTTCAGAAGTTCTTTTTGATTGTCCCACGTCACTTAGTACTTTGTGAATACTTGTGAGTAGCTTTTGTTCTTTTTACCTCACCTTAACCTAAACCCCATTACAACCCTGAATAAAAGCCCTTTTGATCCATGATGGCATGTACTCTATGTAGTGGAAAAATAGGTGCATTTGCAAGCCTATGGTAGTGTAATCTCTTAGAGGAAGTTTTGAGCGAAACACAACCCTTATACACTTGAGCGACATGAGTGAATATCGTGAGGAAATTTCATTTTAATTTTGTGCTTGCTTTTGATCAAGTATATCTACCTTTGATTTTGTTTATGTGCATTGATGAAAATATTATGATATGTGTTGTAGCTTGATACTCGAGTTTGTCGAATTTTGAAGGGATTGCAAACACTTGATTTTCGTTAAAAATAAAATGACAGAATATGTTGGTTGTGACCTAAGTAAGTTGCTTGAGGACAAGCAACATTTATCTTAATTATTTTTATTATCAAAAGTTGATTAATTTATTAATTAATCGGTTAATGTTAATAAACTAAAGAGTTCTTATAAAGTAAAATAAGTCAATTAATTTTCATTTAACAATATCTTTTTTTTGAAAATTTAAACTGATATTATATAGCTAAAGTAGTAACAAACTTATATACAATTCTTTACAAGGATAACAAAAGAAATTAAAACCAAACTATGTTACACTTCTAGAAACCGAACATCGGGTACTTTGACATCACCTATTAAATCCTCCATCTCATTCTGAGTTCCTGGCTGATGCCGTTTTGCTTTCCTTTCGCCACCATTATTTCTCTAATCAAATTGACTATTGACTTCGCAAGCTCATATTGTGGTTGCTCTTTATGCTTATAAATCCTCCTATTCCTCTCCCTCCAAATGTAATAAATCGCCATATGAAACGATGTCTTAATAATAAGACTATCTTGTTGTCCTACCTTGGCCAACCGCATGATGTCAAGTATCACTTCATTCCATTAAAAGGAGAATATCAAAATCCTTAGCAAATACAAAATTCTACTCCACACTGCTTTCGTATATAGGCACTCAAAAAATAAATGACCCTTGCTTTCATTAAATTGTTTACATAACACACAAAGTGGGTCATAGCTATCGAACCATCTATCTTTTGTGCTTAACCTATTCTTGATAGTTAACCATAAAAAAATGGAAGATTTTGGTCTTAATGCTTGCTTCTATACGAGATCCACCCATGGCACTGCTGCCAAAGACGCCTTCTCTAAATTGTGGGCTAATTTGTTGGTGAAATTTCCACTGGAATGTGCAGTCCATGTGACCATATCTGCTCTACTACACACTGTTGTTCTAGTAATATAGTAATCAAGCACATGGTAAAATCTAACATTTGCCATTCTTTCCCTTTCTCAAATAAGCCATCCCACTGTTGCCTCAATTGGAATCCTATTACGAAGTGGAAGCAAATCAACACGATCCCATAAGGGGCTGAACATGGACCAATTATCATACCAAAACTTGACCTCTTCTCCATTTCCCACCCTAACCTTTATAAGAGGATATATCTTCTCCCTTAATTGTAACATACTCTTGAAATTCCAAGAATGCTCTCTTTGTGGTTGAAGTTGCCAGAAACTTTGTCCACAAAGATGGTAACTTTGCAACCACTTCATCCACAGGGCTTCTTTGTCAACAAATAGTCTCCAGATTCTCTTCATTAACAACACCCTTTGCATTTGCGTGATCGATATGATTCCATGTCCCCTTTGTTTTTCCTGGTCCATAAAAAGGATTTCAATATCCTCTCCATTTCCTTTATCAGCTTCCTCGGAAGTACCACATGAGCTGCCCAATGTATATGCATGCTACTCAACACCTACATAATGAGAGTGACTCTCACAGCAAGTGATAAAAAGCGGTTTTGCCAAGTACAAATTATGGCTTTCAATTTCTCCAACAAAGGCATAAAATTAGAAAATTTGGGCTTACTCGAAGTAATAGGAACCCCTAAATACTTAAATGGAGTATCCTGAAGAGAGCAACCCACCAACTTGGCTATCCACTTTGGGTTCCTCACATCGAACGACACGAATACCCAACTCTTCTGCATATTCATTTCCATCCCCGACCACCTCGAAAAAATAGCCAGCCCATTCATTAATATCGAAATAACCTGTGGGTCAACTTTGTCTCCTTACATCTATAATGATACCGGAATAGAGCATTACAATCAACGACCTTCGTGATTAAGCGAGATAACCCCTCCATCGCTAGAGTGAATAGGTAAGGGGAAAGAGGGTCCCCTTGCCTAATCCCTCTAGTATTAGTGAAAGGCTGAGTAGGAATACCATTGACTAATACACTCATCGAGGTCATCTGGATGCATTGTTGTAGCCACATCCTGAATCTTATAGGTATTCTGATAACTTCTAGACATTCACTCAAAAAATCCTATCTAACTTTGTCATATGGTTTGAATAAGTCAATCTTCAATGCACAGCTCTTAAGCTTTTTCCATGTGTGATACTCCCCTAACAATTCTTGTAATAGCAGAATATTATCCCCGATGTTTCTAGATGGAAGAAAAGCTCCTTGTGTGTTCGAAACCACCTTAGCTAATTCCCTTTTTAATCTTTCAGCCAATAAACTTGCAATTATCTTGTAAACCGTTGAGGAGCAGCATGAAATAAGGCGGTAATTTGAAATCCTCTCTGTTCTATTCATCTTCGGGATGAGACAAACATATATGTGATTAATCTCCCTCAATATCGAACCAGAAGCAAAAAATTCAAGTACTGCCTCCGTGACAAGTGTTCCTGTAATGTCCCAAGTCTTTTGAAAAAATCCCACCCAAAACCCATCGGGTCCTGGTGCTTTAGAGCTGTGTAACTGAAAGATTACTTCCTTCACCTGTTGAGCCATGAAAGAAGCATTGAGCATCTCAAGAATTTCAGGACTAGGGCAAATAACTCATCATACTCTTAACCCAAAACCCAGTCCGCTGATTTTTCGGTCTCCTCATTAACTTCATGTAAAATTCGCGGATGTGAACTGCTAACTCCGGTTGAGTATTAATCTTGTGGCCCGCCTCATCCCTTAACTCTGTAATTGTATTTCTGTTCCTCCTATCTAGTACTGAAGCTTGAAAAAATATGGTATTGATGTCTCCTTTAGTGAGCCAAATTTGTCTAGCTTTTTGCTGTATTATGTCCTTTTGTAGCTAAAGTGCCTCCTGAAACTACTTCACGTAATTCTCTTCCCATATTCTCAGGTTATTGTTGTGTGGATTTGCATAACAAAGTTTTTGAGTCTCCTTCAAAGACTTACCTAGTGCTTCAACATCCTTTTTCTATTTTTGCTAAACTCTTTGATTGCCCTCTTTGCTAACCTCAATTTCTGCATGAGCTAAAACTCTTTATGACCAGTAATATTTGTATTCCAAATATGCTGAAGCATGTCCATAAACCCTTCCATTTGTATTAATCTATTGAATAATCAGAATAGAGCCCCTACCTTGAATCCACCACAAATATGTTGAACTAAAATAGAAGTATGGTCAGAAAATAAAGGTTCTCCGAACATTACCGAAGCCATTGGGTGAGAACTAAGCCAAAGATGATTCACCAATGCTCTATCAAGTTTTTTCCTCATGAAATTCTGCCCCTTTTGCTTATTCTTCCAAGTGAACACTCTTCCCAACCCACGAAGATCTACTAATTCAGTGTTATGAAGCAATTGAGTGAGTTCGGTACCAGAACTTGAATGAAAGCCAGCCCCTCCTTCCACTTCATCAGAACTAAGACAACAATTGAAGTCCCCTAATATGAACCAAGGTGCTTGCATACTCCCATATAACTCAGTTAACTCTTCCCATAATATAGCCCTTTAAAAAGCAAAATTTGAAGCATACACAATTGTGACCTCTAATTCCACCTGCCCTATTACCCAACAGTGTAGATGAATAAATTGGTCTCCCATTTTCACAACTTCAACCTCTACTGTATCAGTATCATACCAACACATAATTCTGCCATTGTAGTGTAGATTATGATTAGAGAGGCATTCCCACTTGGACCCCAATAGAGCCTTCACCTTTGGGATAGCCCCAGCCTTTATTTTTGTTTCTAGAAGCCTTACCAAAAAAGGTTTGTTTTCAGCCACTACTTCCTTCACCATCTGTTGTTTGAGAGGATCATTAAGTCCCCTAGTGTTTCATACTAGGATAGTCATTAAAAAAGACACTCCGGGGATATGATCCCCTTATGTTTCTTCTTCTTAGCTTTCTTTTTGCCCATAGACTTGTTCCCAACTCCTACAAAAACTTGCCTAATCTCCCTTCCTTCAAGATCCGATCTTGCATCCTTATCCATATAAATACTAGGCTCATTTTCCTCCACTGCAATAGGTTCCATAATATTGAGCGTAGGACTATTATTGCCTGTCCTATTATTGGTTGATGTACCATCCCCCTTATGTATCTGGTTAGAAATAGCATTTGTAAGCCTTGACTTGTTTGAACTCTCTCTGGTCCCACCTCTGTCGAACTCAACATGCTGACCTTTCTCTTATTCCACATTTCCTAAGTACTCTGTAACATTGGAAGTACCCTTATTTGGCAAACTATCTAGAGGCCTCTCACTACCGATAATACCATTACCTTGAGCTCGTTGAACAATATTAACTTCAACATGTTCCTTTGCTAGTGACCCAACAACTGTCAACCCTGCACCTTGTCCTTCCTATAACTTATCCATCTCTGCATTTTTATTCTTTCCTTTTTCACCATGCTCTTGACTCACCAAGTCTTCTTGCCACCCAGAGTTGAGTATACGACCTATAGCAACCCATTTCTTCCAAATAGAGACCGGTTTCCAAGGATAAGAGATGGTAATCTCGTCTCGAATGATCTCACCTGTCTCACTTAATCGAAGGATTGGCATCTTTTCGGGGAGAGAAGCATTCTTCAAAAACTCAATGCAAATCTTTACATACCGATTCTGTCCATTGTCGCAGTTTGGGAGTCCATGCAGATAGGTTTGCCCAATGCACTGGCCAGGTGGCTTAACCCCTCCACCGTCTAATATTCCATCGAAAGCCTATGGAACTGTACCCATAGAGGAATTGTATCAATTGAGCCTCTGTCAACACCCATTCCCGGTTTCCACTGTTGAATAAATAAAGGCTGATCCCCAATATGCCAAGGACCTTACTCTATAATCTTAGACAAGTTCAAATGCTCAGAAAATTTAAACAACATCGTCCCATCCTCCCTAAGCATCAATTTCTCTAGTCCCTGCTTACCCCATCTAGCCTTAGCCCATGCATTCACAGCCAGAAAAGCCATTCTTTTCGACCAAAAGAACCCAACTAGAGCATTTGACTATGCTCGAACTCTAGCTTGGAGCAATTTCAGAGGAGGTGAGAAAATCCCATCTTGAATCACATTTGGATAATACTTCAGCTTACCTTTATTATTCTGAGGTCTAACAGTGTTTCTCCAAGCTCCTCCAATCTGCATCTAGCTTCAAATCTGTTCACTAACGCCTGACGAACCAGCAAGATCCACCACCTCTTTTCCTTTGTTTTGTCGGGAAAGAGGTGGAAAATCCTCCTTTAACGATGATGGTTCCCCCATTGGTGAGGGATTCACCAGTGTGGAGGAGATCTTCTCCAGTCGCAAATCGACGTTAAAAGACCAGAGAACCCTTCACCCAGAGGCTAATCGTTGCGAAGAAGGAAAGGGCAAGGAAAGGCATGTATGGTATTTCAGAATTGTTCTCTCTTTTCATATGGATCATTTGGAAATAGCCTCTTTATTAGTTAGGAGTAAGGCTGCACACTACTAGACTTTCCTAGTCCCTGCATATCAGCGAGATTCATATTGAGTGCTGTTATTATTGTTGTAATATCTTTTTCAATTAAACTTGGAATTCTTCTAGTAGGTACAGACACTCATATTTTAAATTACTTAATTTTATTCAATCTTTACCTAATTTTATGACTGTCTAATACTAATTGAATCTTTTAAACTTTAAATTTCTTGTCTTACCAGTTTTATTGGTTTATACCCTATAGTCAACTGCTTTGATTATAGTTTAGTGACAAATTATTTAAAGACATTCTTTTTTTGTATATATTTAAATATATATGATAAAGTCCTTGAGACAATTGTACATCGCAAATGAAATTATAATGAGATTATAATTATGCGATTCATATTGCATTTATGTATTATCCTTAAATTATTCCTAGTTATTGCTCTATTAAGATTGGACATTAATAGAACGTAAAAAAGAATAGCACACGTTATGTTTTTTCTTATGAAGGAAGTAGTCGATCTTATAGGCTAAAGTAAAAAGATACTTAAACAAACGTATAGGTGCTTGTTAGAAAATAAGTTCATTGAACATACCTGACATGAGAAATCTATTTGGAACATTACTTGTATGTCTATGGAATTCTCATTATGATGATTGTATAAGTGATCCTTTGACTTGAGGTCACCAAAGTTATCTTGTATAGGGATTGCTGTGTTTTGATACTATTTATGACCTATTTAATCATGAGTCGGTCAAACAGTACTCATTGGATGTAACATGAATTATATGGAGATATATAGTTGTGTGATCAAGATAGGATCTCACCCTAAAGTAATTAGGGAGAATATTCCGTTATTCTCGATTAGTATTGATTCGGGAAATCCTTGGCTAAGGTGGAATGACATTTTGTAAATAATTTACAAATGTCATTAATTGAATCAATAGCTAATGGAAGAAAACTAATATGATTGGACTTAAAATAAGATAGACATCAATTCCATGTTTTATGTCTAATCGAAACGTTATATAATGAAATGATTAAATTATTCGAAAAAATTATGAACGGAAAGGTTAGTCAAAACTACTTTGACATTCCTAAATACTTGGGTAGTCATGATGTATTTTTAGACGCCAATCTTGATCTATGATTATAAATCGTTTAATTAGAGAATTAAAAATAAATTAAAAGAAGTTTTAATTTATCTAATTCTAATTCTGATTATGAATTATAATAGAATTATAATTATAATTTATAATCATTGCCAACATATTTGAGAACCTAATGAGTCTCACGTATAAATTAGGTTGAAGAGAGTAAAGTTAATTTAATCAAGTTAGACTTGATTATAAAATTGGCGAAATTTTATAATTAAATATGAGATATTTAATAAATAAGGATCAATATGAGATATTGAATTTTATTTGGGCATATTTGGTATTTAATAAGAATTATTTGTAATTCTAATTAAAGTCTAATTGAAATTAGAATTTAATTTCAATTAAATTACTAAAACATTCAAAGCTTATTATAAATAAGCATAAGATCTAAGGAGCTAACACTTTTTGCTTAACCCTCTCTGTAAGAGTTACAGAGTTCTCTCAATTTATTTTGTAGAAACTGTTAGACGCTGGACGTTTGTGTGGCTATAGTGGTTGAGACGGATCGATTTCAAAAATAGCTCGAGGGATACGATAAGATAAAGATCAAGCATCGGAATAAGGTACGAATTAAGTTTTCGCTTTATTATAATTTGTATTAATCATTTTATAGAACTAAAAAGATCTTAATTTTCGGGAAATCAAAAATTATGAAAAAGTTTAGTAAAGATTCCGCTGCGATCAGAATCAAATTTCAACTCAGTTTTCAACATATTTAACTTTCGATTCAGTTTTCAAAACATCGACTAATACATATTAAAGTTTTGAATTTTCAGTAAACCTTCAAAGAACTTATTATTGCTATGAATAATTGATTATTGGAATTTTGTTAATCTTAATGATGTATATCGAAATTTTACTAAAATCAGGACTCAACTTTTCAAAAAACTTTCAACAAATATGTTTTTCACTCAACTATTGCTATGGCCATACATGATAAACTGCATTTGCCTAGGCTTTAAAAAATACCAAGAGATGGTCCAGATAATACCTATTAATCTTGTAATTTTGTTTATTTTATTATATTTTTAAATTGGGTTAATTACAAAAAAATCTCAAACTTTACTTAATTTTGCAATTATAACTTGAACTTTAAAAAATGGTAATTAAATACCTGAATTTTCAATTTTTCTCAAATATAGCCCGACGTTAGTGTCTTTCTTAACGAAGCTGACGTGACTTTCACACATAAGATGCTAGGTATAAGTCAATTTTCACATCAAATTATAATTAAATTAAATTAATTGTTATTAATTCACTTTGAGGTGATTTGGCATACAAAGGAAGGGAGTAAATGGACCAAAAAAGAAATCGTCTAAATCAAAAACCAATCTTTATACAAAAATGTATATATACCTTACAAATTAAGGCGAGGCAATAGCCTAAGTTGTTTTTGTCTTTCATTCTTCTCTTTTCTGATAAACGTTTATGTTTCTTATTTTGTGGCTGAGAACTTTTTAGAGGGAGAAAGTAAGTTAGTAAGAGAAAAGAAAATGAAAAATTTTCAAACGAAAGAAAATTGGATATGTATTTGGAATGAGTGAATGAACAAGAAGAGGGACTTTAACCATCATCAAAATCAATTAACTTTGAATTTTAGGTGGATGGCAAAGGCGGAGAGAAGGGTAAGATAGGGTTTTTCTTGTTTGATTTTATTTTGTTAAAATCTGATGTGGATTTAACATTATACATGATATCCTACATTTACCATAATGTAGTTGATGTGACTTGTCATGTCAATTACTAACGTTATACTATATCTGAGAAAAATTGAAAGTCCAGATATTTAAGTTTTACTTTTTAAAATTCAGGTTATAATAATAAAATTATGTAAAGTTTAGGATTTTTTAGTAATTAACCCTTTTAAATTTTAAAACTAGAATTTATTTCCTCTTATATATGTTTCAAATCAATATCCATTTTTTTAGAATTATTCTAAAATTAGAATACTCACTTTAGTTTTTCATTGTATTTAAAATGTCTTTTGTCTCTCTAAGTTTTTCAAAAAAATTTATTTATTAATAAAAATAATATTGTAAATAATTCGATTTAATTGGTTAATTTTTTTCTCTTCATATTAACTTTATAAAATTTAAATTTTATTCTAAGACAAGACATACAATTTTTTTTTTCATATTTTATGCCAAAAATTCTTAGTTTAATTATTTTAAAAAATGAAGTGAGATATTAAATTAACTTAAATAATATCTTGCCCCCATAAATAACAAGAGAAATTAGGGGACTATACTTTCCTTTTGGTGCTTATGGTATTTAACTTTAAATACCTCTGAAACCAAACGATCGCCACACCAACATAGTTCGTATTTAAAATTGTCTGTGGTATATATTTGATTATTTGGATTTAATTTTTAGAGTGAACTAGTTCATCATAATAACTCATGTTTTATTTCTTAAAAAAATCTCATAGTTTTAATCTTTTTATAGTCATGGCCTAAATTATCTCTCGATATAGGTTCTCCTTTTATTATGTCGGAGTCGGAAATTATTTCTCTTAGGAAAAACGTCAAATGGATAAAATATAACCGCGAATGTTGTATTGTCTTCTTTTGATGGCCTTTATTTTCATAATGCTATTGTTTAATTAAAATTTGGATTATATCTAAAGTTGTTAAATAATAAAAGTTAATTGAATTACGTATTTTCAATTAACTAATCTTAATGAATGACAGATAATTATTATTACATCAAATATATGATTGATGAAATACTTATTTTGAAGTAATGATCAATCATAATTCTAAATAGGGGAAGTGAGCATAAACTAATGTTTGTTTATTAGAGACTCTCAAGTTATTATCAACTTTATTTTTTTATTACAAAATTTCACAAACCGCTTTTTATTAATTAATCACTTTTGTAATGATTGGTGAGTTAGATTAACCTCCTTCAAGTTCGGATTAACCTCAACTTCCAACACTCCCTCCAAGTTGAATACAACACTCTTCATGTTTCTTTTGAGGCAACTTCTTTGTAAGAATATCTGTAACTTGTTCATCTATCGTGCAATTCTCTAGTTTAATTTCACCATTTGCAAGCAGTTCTCTGATAAAATGATGCTTAATTTCAATGTATTTTGTTCTACTATGATAGATCGTATTTCTTGCTAACATCACCGCTAATTTACTATTACAAAACAAATCTGTAGCTTCATCTTATTCATGTCCCAAATCTTGTAAAATCCTCTTTAGCCATACTACCTGACATGCTGCAGCTGTTATAGCAACATATTTTGCTTCTGTCGGACCCCGTTTTCGGGGCCAGACTATCGCATTCGGATACCAATATTTTTACACACCCACTTGCATTCAAACTAACCCCTTTTTGACTCATCTCCATTCTGGCCCAAATATGTCGAAGGATAGCGTTGGTGAGTCCCCAATTTGCATGTGAACATGCTTCGGGTCAATTAGCATAACTTCTTAACTTCTTCTTCTGTGTTTGGCCTATCGTCTATGTTTTATCGTCTGTCTTTGACTTTTTTCGTTTGGGTTTGACCTGCTATCATCTGTGTTTTATCTTCTGCCCTTCATTTGCATCTGCCTTTCATTTGTGTCTTCCTTGCATTTGCATCTGCCTTATGACGTGTCATCACAGACGATTCCTTGCGTCTGTGCTATGACTTGTCGTCTGTGTTCCTTGCGTCTACGTTTTCTTGCGTCTGTCTCTCATTTGCATCTGTGTGTGACGTCATCACAGACGATACTCTTCCTCTATATTTTCTTTTGCGTCTGTGTGTGACGTCAGCACAGACGATACTCTTCCTCTGTATTTTTCCTTTGCGTTCAGAACACAATCTCTCCAATTCTAACATGCTATTCTAGTACAAACAACCTTGGCAATTTCAACAGA
>JAOTAY010021157.1:0-33387 GCA_025629805.1 Erythroxylum baracoense | reverse complement strand
CAATTTTAGTACATGTCCAACATTTTTATTTCATTTTAGGACCTATTGGGTGATTGTCATACTTGCAAAGTTGCAAATTTACCTTATATACCTAGAGTTAGAAGTATAAAAAAATACAAACTTTTTTTTGTTTTTAGTTGATCGGTTTGGTTTGGAAAAAATTTTGCTTACACCGCAACCGAACCGATATAATCGGTTTTCCAATATTCGAAACCGAACCAAACCATCCATCACATCGGTTTGGTTCGGTTTGGCCCGATTTTGTCGAATTTTCCAGTTGGTTCGGTTTTTTCGATTTTTTTGCCTACCCCTAGTCCTGATTGGTATTGATCACCTTATTAGCAGCTTGGTTTACTCACTGAGCTTCAACTCAAATTCCCTTTAAATAACTGGGGTTCCCAATAACTCATAAGAAACTCACTCATTTGGACTATACTCCTTTGCTTGATACAATCAATAGGCGAATCAACAACTAGTGTAATAGGTACTTAAGCTATAATGTAAAAATTACTTAAACTATCTCTCTTCTAAGCAACCTCATTATTTATTGTTGCTCTCACTTGGCCCTTCCTAAATGAGTTATGAAAGCCATAGACAAGAAAGTAAGGAACTTCCTATGGGGTGGCTCTAATAGCACTACGAAACTTCCTAAAGTGAAATGGTCATCAATTTGCCAACCTAAAAATTATGGAGGCCTGGGGATCAAATATGTTAAAACCATAAGTAAAACTTTGTTAGCTCAAAATTTATGAAATCTCTATAGTATAAAGAAAAACTATGCGTTAAATGGATCCATCTATACCACATCAAACATGAAAGTATATGGATGATTCCAATATCTCCCAAGATTTCTTGGACTCTCCAACATATTCCCCAATCTAGAAGCTACATGTAACATATGATCAAACATATGATAGGCAATAGTCCCAGCACGTCTTTCTAGTTTGGTCAATGGCATGAGATGGGACCACTGTACAAGTTTCCTAGCTTAACTGATTAAGATCCTTTACCCCACCTTAGAAAAAGGTCCATGAGTTAATAAGAGATGGCAGTTGATCTTGACCTTTTCATTCTACAGAGAGGTGGATCAAATTACTAGCAAAATGCCTACTTATTCAGTAGACATATCTTCTTCAGACTCCATAAAATGGCTATTGACAAGTCTAAAATATTCACTCTACACTCATGTAGGAACTTCTTACTTGAGTCACTAAACCCCACTCCTAGGGATTGGCATAATCTGGTTTAGGACATAAGCATCACTCATTCACACTCCTTTATTCTATGGTTGGCCTTGAGTGGTAGATTGTCCATAAAGGACTCCATAAAGTTCAATGTTCTTAACATATCCTGTGAACTATGCATACTAGACACTGAGAGCATCAATCATTTATTTTTTGAATATAGTTTCTCAACTTGGCTTTGGAGTATGTTCCTTCTCCACCTTGGTTTATATTGCAACAAATCAGGCTGGCATGGGCTAATTTGCCAGGCTACTAACTTAAGGATGCGGAATAAGGATGATTTAAAACTATTCAAGAGGTGTTTTGATGCCTTAATTTACTACTTTTGAAAGGAAAGGAACAACAGACTACATGGAGCTTCAATAAAGGATAAGGTGATCATTTATCACAAAATTCTTATTCATATCAGATTATCCATTCTTGCTAACAACTTACAGATTTCACTAAGCAATAGAATGAGAGAAAGGTGGAGAGTTTGGATTTCATTACCTGATTTTCCAACTCTAGATTGTTTACACTAGTTGGTATTATGTGGAAACCAACTTGATTTAGCTCATACTTAGACCTAATTAGTTCCTCTTGAACCTCTTGTTATTTTATATTCACTTTACCATTAATTAAATTACTTACTTATTTTTTTAAAAGTCCCAATTATGGAGATCTCAAATGGAATTACTTGTATGTTTGTAGATGTCCTCATTATGATATTTATATGATTGATCCTTAAACTTGATATTACCAAAGTATTTCATGTGTGAATTACTATATTTTGATACTATTTATGACTTATTCTATTGATGGTAGCTCATTCAATAATACTTGGATATATTCTGAATTATATGGAGTTAGTTAAGTAAATTAATGAAAGATTCATTACTCTAAATTAATTAGGGAGAATGTTCTACTGTTATTAATTAGTAATGATTTAAGAAATTCTTTACTTATAGTGAATAGGGATCTAAAAAGCTTATTTTGAAATATTAATTATAGATTAATTATTAATTAGCAAGAATGAACATAATTGGATATATATAAAGTAGGCACAAATTTCATACTCTATATCTAATTGGAACATTAGATGATGATATGGTTGAATTATATGTTATAATCAAGCATAGATAGGTTAATTCAAACTATTTTGACATTACTAATATATGGATGGTCAAAATATATTGTTAGACAACAATCTAGATCTATAATTAATAAATTATCTAATTGAAAAATTAAAGATGAATTAAAATAAATTTTAATTTATATAATTCTATTCGTGGCTATAATTGTAATTTATAATAATTTTCAACATATTATGAACCTATGAGACATACATAAAGAGCAATTAAAGAGATAAAAATGAATTTAAATTAAGTTAGAATTAATTATAAAATTTAGGAAACTTTAAGAATCAAATATGTGATATTTGATTTTATTAAGATTATATTATACTTATAATTAGAGTTAGACTTTAATTATAGTTAAGAGTTTAATTTTAACTAAATTTGAAATAAAAGCCTATTTTTTCTTTATGAAAAGGAAAGACACAAGGGAGCCAGCACTCCTATTGATCCTCGTCAAAAAGCTGAGTTTCTTTCTTTACTCAGTAGATACTACTAGAAGGTGGATATTTGAACAACTTATGGTTGATGACTTCATTAGAGGAGAAATTTTTTTGAAGGATATATGAATTCAAGTTTGTCGTTCACCCTTTTATTTATATTTATATTTCAATTTATTATATTAAAGAGATGATATGGAAAAATGTAAAAATCATTTTGTTGTACCCGTGATTTGATCATAGTTGATTTCTCAACGGTGGTATCAGAACCTCCTTTAAATTTTTAACTTGATTAAGTAGTTTAATTATTACTGATTTGATAAAACAATTAAGGAATAGATTAAATCTATTCGAGTTTTATAATTTTTATTGCTTATTACTCTTGTTTTGTTTCTGAAACACATTGATGCATGTCCTATTGATTTGTGTTTTATAAAGTACTCTGATGGATATGGCACAGGTGTTAAATCTTTCTGGATAAACATTGACACAAACCACCATTGTTTTGTTTATGAACTAATAGCCTAATAAAAGATTCATGCACATGAAAATGCGCACACACACACACACAATATATATATATATATATATATATATATATATTACTTGATTTTGATATTAAATTATCTTATTTTACTTAGTTTTTAATTTCTTTTTAGCAAATTATAAAAATTTAACGTTGATGTGATATTATTTAATTGGAGGCCATTTCAATCAAAATCATAAATGAAGCTACAATTCTTAGTTGAACACAATTTGGTCCATACACATATACTAGCTTATGTTTTAGATGGATCAACTACAACAAGTGAAACAACTGAAACCATGGTCGTTTATCACATTATTTGCAAGTTAGAAGAAATATAGGAAGATCCATAATTTACTGACACGTTTTGAAGAGACTGTGAACTATTTTCAAGGAAGATAATGAGATCTATAGTTTTTATTAACATGGTCATATCAGAGTTTGTATCTAACGCTTAAAAAGAAAGTAGTTTTATGTTTGGCCATAACTGTGTCCTAGATCGTGTTTAAGGTAAAGTAAAATAAATTTAAGCGCAAAAACTTACTTTTAAGAGGACTTTAGCCAACTTTTACAGAAAAAACACACTTGAGACATCCTTTTCTATCTAAAAACTAGGATTAGTGGTTATGACACTTTCAAAACCCTTAAAAAATCAACCATAAGATATTTTTTAATTAAAGAATTAAGTTCCAAACATCATTCAAACAGGTCAAATTATCAACGAAAATCATGTTATTATTTAGATTTATTTCTATCATAATTTCTTTGTTTTTATTTTTTGATTTTTGTTCTTTATGGATGCATAATTTTCTATGCTTTGATATAATTATTTTTTATAGATTAATTTAAATTTATTAATTGGAAGGGATATATCTTTATAAATCACATTTGATTGATCTTAACGTATATTTATTCATGTCGACGTCCAATTCTGATTTAAATTCACTTGTGAATGATTCGAGAGAGTTTTCATTTGAATTTTTCATAGGTAAAAGTAGGAATGATAAAAGAGCCTAAAGTGTACCCACTCTAACCTAAAGTCATTAGGTTTGATTGAGACGATGAAGTTTTTGGGTTAATCTTAAAGCCTTGTTTGGTTGACATGGATTCTTACTTGGAAAAGTAATCTTTTTCTTAAAATTTATATTATCACGTTTGGTTCATTTTTTGGGTAGTTAGGAGAGTAAAAACTTTCCCAATCTAGGGAAAGTAGTAACACTTTACTTGGATTTTAAATCCCACCACCCCCTTGGTATTTAGATTACTTTCCTCAGAAATTTAATCTAAAAAATACCCTAGCTAATTCAACCATTTATTCTCTCTCAACTCTACAACAACTCTTTCATAAAACCTACCTCCTCTTCAACTATTCTTATTATTCTCCCTTTAGCAGGATTTTAGATATTTTAAATATTTATCTTTGTACTCGGTTGAGAATTTTTTAGTATTTTTCAATACTATATTTATGATATAACAGTATTATACGATTAGAATATCATAAATGAAAAAATTAACATTTAATAATATAACTTGTATTACAAATTAACATTATTTAACGATTTCAATTTTTATTTGATAGGGATATAAACGGAAACACAAGTCAAAATTACATTACATTCCATTAAATACTGATGCATACCAAACACTATAATAAGAATTTACATAACTTTCCTATTAGAATTCTTATAGGTATTTAAACATGTAAATATCTTTACTTTCTGTATATTTGTTTTCCCAAGAGTCAGATTCTAAATTCACTTTACTTTCCCGCCAATCAAACGGGGCCTAAGAGAAAAGAGTTAACTTATTTTGGATTGTGTTTCTTGCACATGAATTCCCTGACTCAAGGCGGTTAAACATTTTCTACTTCCCTTTTACCTTTTATTTCCAAATCCAATTCTTGAAAGAGGTGAATCTAGCTAATTAGCCTTGGTCTTGCTTTCTTGTTTGTGAGCATGTATCAAATAGCTATATGATATCATATAAGAAGCTATTCTTTAAAGCAAAATCAACATATATAAGTTCTTTCTTGATTGTGAAATATCCAAGTTAGGCACCATTCAAAGAAACATATGGCATGAGTTGCTTAATAAAAGCATAACTTCGCCAACTCTTTGATCTAATGTGGCTCCTAATGTATAATTGTAAACATCACACAATCTTAAACAGTAATGGCGACGAGGAGTGGCCTAATGGCTTAACCTCCTCACTTAAGGCTCTCTTTTACAAGAGGTCTTAAGTTCGAGTCACGCCAAAGGAGGAGAAATGAGAATTTGTCCTATTGATAATCCTCTAACTCTCTGGGCAAAGCTCCTTGATCGGATCAATTACGGACGCCTCGCTTTCAGCGGCAGTGTAGGAGTTGAAGCTATTAGGGAACCTGATGCTGAGCAGGGCCAGCGATCAATCAGCAGTTGACCAATCAAGTATGTGACGACTCCTTATGTGCAGAAGTGTATAGGCTACGTAGGAACCTGAGGGATCTTGGGGTTCTAGATTTACATCCTTTAGGGCTCTTGGGTTGGGATCTTAGAGGCTTATGATTAGTTCGGCTAAGCTGAGATACCTAATGTAATAAAAAAAAGTAATTACTTTGTTGGTTAGTGTAATTGTTAGCAGCCTTTTATCCGAAATATCCTTGCCTTATAAAAACCAAACATCATATTTTTTTTAGAGATGAAAATAAGTTGACTCGTGGTCATCTCTAAAAAAGATGTTTTCAATTGGCTGACCTGTGAATTAGGCTTAGACCCATATAGGCCTGAGACTTAACTATTCTAAGTTAGAAGAGTTAGGTCTTAGGTAGGCCTAGATCTAGGTAGTCGAGGCTCGAAGTTAACTAAAAAAGACATTTTATATTTTTAATTAAAAAAAAATTCAAAAAAATTGGCATGGTTGATCTATGAGTCGGTCCATTGCTATCACTAATCTTTTTATGCAATCTACATAGGAGAAATGTTATATTTAAAAATCCTTGATGAATATACAATAGAAACCTGTGAGAGTTAAGGTAATGATCCAATTATGTCTATCTTAAAGTGGTCAACTTTTATGCCTTTGGATGAAATAAGACATCCTGTAGATTATTGTATAGTGAAATGACTTTTTTCTCAATTTTAAAAAGGGTTAGTTTCTATGCATTTATGCATCTATTTAAATTTCTCTTTAACATTTGAACCAACTTCTCTTCTTGGCTAAATGTTAAATCATTGTCAATGATTATAAAAATGTCATATTCTCTCCTAAGTATACATACGTGGCCTAGTACTAGTTTCAACTCTTAGACTATAAAGTTGAAGAAAGTAATTTATGATGAGAATTAGGCGGATTTATAAAAGAAACATTACCCTTCCCTAGCCTAGGTTTTAACACAATCTCTTTAAGTTCCTCACTAAGTTGCATCCCTTTTTTTTTTGGTCTCTAAACTAATGTTATTGGTGACAACAACCTCTAATTCGTCCTTACCATTCATCTATAAATCCTCCTATACTATTGAATCAATAGTATCAACAAAGTTGAAGAAAAACAAATTGAACCTTATTGGGATGTTCTGTAGCTTTGGAGATGTTAAAACATATTACTTCATCATTAAATTCCATTTTAGGGTACCATCATACAAATCTATTTTAGTATGAGTTGTGTTTAGGAAAGAACTTTCTAAAATGAAGGGTTTAGGGTAAAGAGACGAATAATCATCCATATTAATAATATAAAAGTTATCTAGAAATACCAACTTATAAATCTACACATGAACATCCATAACCACCCATTTAGGGTATGCATTAGTTTGATAAGCCAATTGAACAATAACACCCGTTTCCTTCAAATTAATGAAGCATACATGGATAACAATATAACATTAATGAAAGATCATAAATATAGCATAACTATCTTAATAATGGTGTTACCTATCTTACAAGGAGTGACAAATATACTCAATTAACAAAAATCAATATAAATATGAATGAAGGAATTGCTTAATATAAATTAATAAAATAATTGAATAATAATTTTAAAAAGGATAGGGAAGAGAGAATGTAATCGACTTATAATGGTTGGACAAACAACCCTTGCCTACGTCTACTACTAAGACTCTTTTTGGAATTCTACTATAATTCTTCTTTTAAGGCAAAGAATAACATTTTTATAATCTTTTTTAATAAAGAGGAACCTTTTTACATTCTTTTTCCAAAATGAAGAGGAACCTTAATCTCATTTTATCACCCTCAAATACAATAATATATTGTCCTAACCAAATATTATAACTCAAATTACCTCATTTTGTCACTCGATAACTTCGAATCACTCACTCACACATATATGACAATGATTCTCAAATGATTGGAAAATTAATTGAAATATGTGTTTACAACACTTAAAACCTTCTTGATGTTAATACAAATGAGAAAATACTTATTTATAATGTTTTAGGTCCCAAAATAGTAAGAGTCAAAAATATATTACAATGGCTATGTTTCACGCACTGTATACATTAAAAGCTCTAGATTCATTAGTCGTTGGAACACTAGTCGACTAATAAAGGATATTAATTGACCATTATAAAAGACTAGTCAACTAGTGTATCAACCAATGTTACAGTAAACTCTTAATACTTCAAATTTAACAACTTCAAAACTATATTGCTTGCCGTTAACTTATGTAGATTAACTAATCACCTTAAAAATATGATTTTAACAACTTTAAATACTCAGAACCAATTTGTTTAATCTAAATATGAATAAAACACTTCCCAAAATATTCCCCAAATATTATTTGAAAGATTAAGAGGCATTCATATTAAAATCAAAAGCTTCAGTGCCTCTTGATAAATGTAAAGACTCATGCAATGAAGTAAGATGAAATAATTATGTATGGTGAGCCTCTTGCATTATTAAATTAACAAAGTAAGCTAAAAATAATAATACAAGATGTGAAATGGCCTTAATAAACCTTGATCTTCTTCTGATCATCATTTCATCAATTGCAAACTTCAACTCTTTATCAACTTCTTACACTATCTTTTTGAGTTTATGGCTTTATTCTATTCTAATATTTCTTTTCATCAAAACAATAAACTCATTAGTAGTAATTGTATTTTGTTATCATCAAAACATGAATTGGAACCTTCCTTGGTTCAACAATCTCCCCCTTTTTGATAATGATAAACATCTGTAATATTATAGAAAAATAATAAAATTAAGCACATAAATGAATATAAAGATAGTGATTAGCTCACCCGTTAATTCAAGCATAAAACATAATTCAATATTAAAAACATATTTAATATCAAAAACAAAAACAAATTCAAATTTAAATTAAAAAAATCCATACATAAAGATAACATAAATTTACTCAAGCATATCACATAAAATGCATGAAATACAAAAGTAAAAAATATTCACTCCCACTGAATATTATCACTCCCCTTAAATCTAATATCACTGACTTTATCAATTAACAAAAAAAGCATATAAAGTGTCATGCATTAAGATAACCTTAAAAAAATTGATCAAGATCGACGAAATTTCTTATTATAGAATGCTAATGAACATTTAAAGTGTCAAAACATAAGGTCAATTTTGATAGAAACATCCCTAATTGTGTCTAACTTGAAAAATTCCCAATGTTGGTATTATGCCTAAGTTGAAAGATTCAATTAAAGTACCAAGGGCAAGTTTTGACAGAATTAGAGGTTGGAATTATAACATATGAAAGCATAATTATAATATCCAACAATTAATTCCATAAAAGAATATATAGTCTTTTTGGAGAAGTTAAAAAAATTAAATTATAAAAATATGAAAGAGTTGGCAAATATTACAAATAAAAAGGACCTATCTTATAAGAACATAATCCTTACAATCAAATAATTAAAACCAAAACCTAGAATAAACCCACGCGTTAAATATTCCAAAGGCTAGAAACATCTTTATCACTTTTAATTCTCCAACCTAGACTTCAGAGACAGATGATGTGTGCTTAATTGATTATACATTTACTCAATAACATTTAGTGATTAATGCTATGGAATGCTTAAGATACTCATTTTGTTTCATATTTGGTTTTAAGTACAGGTTGGAAGCACGAGAGCTAAAATGAGTTAAAAGTAGATTTCTTGAGCCATCCTCTTGATTTTCAAACTCATTTGTCTTTGTGGAACAAAAAGGAGATAGATTAAGGTGAAGATAGGATAAGAAAATGGAAGAAAATTAAGAATTCAAAATGACCTACAAGATACACAGATGTGTATGCACTTACACAGCTGTGTATAACTTTGAATGCATGTATCTAATCGTGTATCTTCCTAGAAACCTAATTTTTTCTATAAATAGACATTTGAGTGGCAAAACATAGAATGAATCATTTTTAGAACATGAAAGGGGGTAAAACACTTACTTCTTTGAGATCCATAGAGGGCTAGCCTTCTTTCTTTTTTATTCGTAAGGGAAATCAAAGCTAAAGAACACAATTTGGGTGTAGCTACATCTTGTATTGTTGATTCTCTCTCTTTAGAAATTGTTAATGTTATTCACGATCGTGCATGTTAACCATGTATATCCCAGAAACTCTAGTTTTTACTATAAAAGGACGTGATCAAAGGAAAAATTAGAGAAAGCGAGTTTTTCGGAGTTTTTAAGCCTTAAAAATTTAGAGAAGCAATAATTTTGATATAAGGATGAGGAAAACATGAAGAATATATCACAATATCCAATAGATAACAACATTTAATCCAAATTGCAAGAAAATTCATTAAAAGAAAAAGAAAAGAGACTTAGAATTATGATTTATTTGTTTTCTAGTTATTCTTCTATATATCTAACCTTTTGGATCTCTCATAACCTATTGTTATGTCTAGTTTCTATTGCTTTTAATTGCCTTCATATCTTGATTTTGGTTACAAATTTTTGTGTTTTGATCCAATTGAGAGATGAATTGAGTGAAAATGGAGTGCATATTGCATGCATGCTAATTGGATTATTTTGTAATTTTTTGCATGAAAAATGGAAGTTCATGTAAATAATTTGCATAAGAAGAAAAGAAACAACAAAGAAAGGTGGTGAGTAAGCTTGTCACCACCATAACACTTAAGTCACGGTGGTGACCAGTCCTCACAGGGGTGACAAATAAAGTTAACCCTGTGACATGTTTTTCCTTTAATTCAGCAACTTATTATGTGTCATCTGCAGGAGGGACAACACGAAACCCTAGACCTAGGAGCATACTACAAATAGAAGTAGAGAGTGGAGGCAAAACTTTATATACAGACACTCATTTAGGGAGGCACAGAGAGAGATATGGAAAGAAGAGAGAAACAAAGTGAGTCAGTGAAGAAGAGAGAAACACAGCAGAGAGGCCGAAGGCAAGAGCTATAGCTGAAACCTTTAAACTTGAGTAACCATTTGGTTGGGTGAGAACAGGCTAAAGCAGAAGGCAAGCGCTAATGCTGGAAGTTTGAGAGGGGTAGGAGAACAATCGCACTTGCTTATCCGATCCTTGTTTGCTCATTCCATGTTTCATCTGTTGCTTATTTTCTTGCTTATTTACTGAACTTATTACTTGTTAGCTTAACCGATTGTTATTTATTTTCTTTTCATAGTTCATTTAATATTCACTATTTTATTACTTTAATACTTCTGTTGACAGTAACATGGGACTGAAGTATATGGAGATGATTAACTATGTTTATGCTATGGTGGGTTGATCTCTTTTTCTTAAAGATTAATGTATCTATTTTAGTCAAATATGCATGATTGAGGGATTGTGTTATTGTCTTATATTTATTGTGGTTTATTAGCTGAATGGGTGTAATAGTATGATCAAACTTTACATCATTTTAGTATTAACAAAGGACTAAGAGGAGAAATTTAATATGGAACAAGGAACTATAGACGTTTAGGTTAAGAATTAGAAATATATTAACTTAAGTGGTAAGTAGTAGTCGGGTTTCCATAATTAATTTAGATAATAACTTGTTGAATGCGAAAGCTAGATTTAGTCTATTATTTGAGTTGATCTTAAAGCCAAACTATTAATTTCAGTAAAACAACTATCCAATCATTTTCCCTTAATAATGCATTGGAGATTAAATTAGCGAAATTAATTCTCAAGAGTTTTCTACTTTGATTTCTACTCGTCTTTGTTTCCGGTTGAATCATTTTACTTTTCATTCTAAGATTGTGACTTTCTTTAAAGCTTTTATTCAACAATTTGGGATAGAGTGCTTAGGATTGCATTGTTTTTATTTTTAATTCAAAATTAATTTTAAATAACCAATTTCTCCTCTGTGGAAGACAACTCTATCTAATTACTACAATTACCTCGTATATTTGTGAATATGATAGTCTAGGTCTTTTTGGGCACAATAAGTTTTTGACGCTGTTGTCTGGGAGGTCTCTAGCATTTTGAACTTGATTAATTTTGATTGTTTTTGTTTGCTTAAGTGATTTTCATTGTTTATGCTTGTTTATGCATGTATGTTTTATTGTGTTATTTTGATAACATGTTTTGTAATTTTTATTATTAATTTAGTGATTTCTGTAGTTATTTTGTGCTAGGTAGGAGAACTTTAGGTAGTGAATTCACTTGTTTTATGCTAGGAAGAAGATCTTTGGACAGTGAACCCATCCCTTTTATTGATAATATACATCGAAGATGAA
Source organism: Erythroxylum baracoense (assembly GCA_025629805.1). Taxonomy (NCBI): domain Eukaryota; kingdom Viridiplantae; phylum Streptophyta; class Magnoliopsida; order Malpighiales; family Erythroxylaceae; genus Erythroxylum; species Erythroxylum baracoense. The sequence goes on along the minus strand of JAOTAY010021157.1, from coordinate 21,408 downwards.
GACCTCAAGGGGAATTTGAAGAAAATCGCAAGGAACCCAAGTATGAGGATCAAATGAATAACCACAAGATGGGTGAAAGGTAGTTAGTAATGAAAGAGTATGCTAGATTGGTGATTAGTACTGCCACTTCGGGCATACATATGGGAGAGGCAACTAGGAACTATGAATTGAAGAGCATCCATCATAACATGCTACCATCGTTTTATGGGGTTCCTAATGAAGACCATTTAAACATCGTTATGGAATTCTATACCACTCAACAAACCTTTCTAATGGATAGAATAAACGAAGATCAACTCAAAATGAGATGCTTCTTATACAAATTAAAGGATTAGGCTAAGGCATGGTTGATGGCCTTCCTTCTGAGTCTTTGACTACAAGGGAGGAGGTGTACAATAAATTCATAGGAAAGTTCTATTCCCATCAAAAGATGTCTGAGTTATGCACCAAGATAGCTTCACTCAGATGGAGGGAGAGTTATTCCATAAGGTGTAGGAACACTTTAAGCTCTTACTGATACAATGTCCACATCATCATTTTCTGCTGCACATGCTAAACTAATTTTTTTATGATGGGTTGACGCAACAGTGCCAGTATACAGTGGACAATGCAGCAGGAAGAGCTGTAGGAGAGGAAAAGATCGAAGAAATGCATGAAATATTCGAAATGTTAGGGCCAATTCTCAACAAAAGAGCATTAGGGGAAGAGGAGCTGGAGTCCATGAAGTGAACTCGAATCAATAGTTGACTATGCAGTTGGCTGAGTTGATGAGGCATATGAAGATACTAACTACAAGGCTACCCCAAAACGTTCCAAATCAAAAGGTGTGGTATATATGGAACGTTTGGTCATGGAGGTAATATTTGTTAGTATTCTTAAGAATGTTTGGCCGATGGAGAAGAACATGTTAACTCACTTAACAATTTTCAACCAAGGGAGTGAAATGATCTATACTTGAACACTTACAACCTTGATTGGAGAAACCACCCCAATTTCTCTTGGAAGACCAACAATCCACCGATGCAACCCTAACCATAATTTTACAATTTTCAGAGGCCGAATTATTACCAAGGGCAATCCTCACTTTGAAACCCACTAGGCAACCTTTTTTTGGAGAAGAGCTTGTATTTGTTTATTCGAGCGACAACTCAAAATCAAGAAAGAAATAACAAGAGGTTCGATTCTTTAGAGGCATCTATGAAGAGGATTAAGATCCAAGTAGGGCAACTCATTGCTTAAATGCATAACAATCAGAAATGGAAGTTGCCTAGTCAACCCGAGCAAGCTGATAGTTATGTATTAGTATATATTTTTTTAGGTAATTGGCATGTGTTTTCTTGCATAATTGTTGATTATTTTTGTAGTTTAGGATTCATTTTGTACGTTTTTGTTTAGTTTGATTTACATTATTATTCTTTTATGTTTGATGTTAATTTAGGATAAGAATTGACTATTTTTTATGTAGGAAGGAAGATGGAGCAATTTGGAGATTGAACTAGAGATTAAAGAGGAGAAGATAAGAGGATTCTATCTATTGCCAATTCCCACGATGGTGGGAATCATGCCAATTCCCATAATCGTGGGAATTACAATCTGAGACAATATGCAGGGCTTTATTAAACTTAGGATTTTTGGACTATTAAAGCATAATTAAGCCTCCATCTTAGAGGGGAGACGTTTTGTAGAAACACCATTCTTGAGTGAAGAACACGTGTTTGGAGCCTTGAGGAAGGGTTGAAGTCAAGGATCATCATTAAGATTAGACAACGAAATAAACAATAGTGAATTAGTTGATTAATTAATGATGAAAACTAGTAATTACTTATAGTCTTATATATTTTCACTTTACCTTCTTGATTTAATACTACTTGACTTTACATATCCAGTTATTACAATTACCTTCTCTTAAGATCTAACTAAATAATCCTAATTGTGTTCTTTAAATTTATCAAAACTCTTCCTAATAATGTAAATACATGGAGCCCAATAAGTATTTCTTAAGTTTTTACGAAAATCGGATTGCCAATAGCTGGATTGTACCCGCATCGTTAGCCCTTAGATAGCTAGTGGAAATTCTGAAGCTGGAGTACAGTAAGGGTAAAGGGAATTTACAATGGAGCAGTGAAATACGTGTAATCCTATGGATATCTAATAAGCAATTAAGATCTCTCTTTAATTGCCTATTAATTTAATGTTATAGGTCTACTGAGGCAATGCCACTTAAGTCATCATTAACATTTAACAATAAAAAATAATTAAAGAAAAGAGTAAAGAATTGAATATAGATGTGTTCTCTTCTTTGCTTATGCTAGAATTCTACATATTTTGTTCTTCAGATTTTGCTATTTTTGATCTCCTCTTTTATAATTTCCGATCATTTTTTTGATATTTTCTCATCCTTTTTATTCTCTTGAACCTTTTAAGGTTCTTTCTAAGGTTTCTCTACGTGTTTTTGTTCCAAAAATAGTCTCGAATTTTTAAAATTACAAAAAACTTTTGATATGGAAAAGCTGAAATTTGCTTTTTGCACAATCATGCACTGCCTTACTCCAGCTTTATGTCACTATCATGTATGCTAAAGAGCTCACCAACGTGTTACCACTTTATGCATGATAGTGCCAGATATTATTCTCTAGCTCCTTTTTTATCTTTTCTTCAATTTTTCTTGTCTCCATTTATCGTCAAACACATTAGACAACCTTTAAAACATACAATTAAGATCATACGCTTTCCCCAAAAAATAATTGTCGCCATTTATCGTCAAACAAATTAGACAACATTTAAAACATACAATTAAGATCATACGCTTTCCCCAAAAAATAATTATTCAAATAAAACACACAAAACACGAACAAGAACATAAATATATATCCTAAACACATAATTATCATCTAATAAAACACCTAAATAAAAACTTTAACACCTAAATTTAAATGAATTTAATTATAAGTGGATCCAAACAAGTGTCATAAAGTGAAAGAATAAATATAATATTATAATCAACATACATATTCACCTCAAAGACACTCAAAGCACAAACATCACAAGCTAATGTTTCCTTACAAACTAAACAATCATGTTCATAGAGAAGCTAATTCCTTTTAATTTCATGCGATTGACACATTCACACAATGCAAACATCACGCTAACATAATCACAAACTAATATAATGAAAATAAACTAAAATAATGCAAATGCAAATGCAAAGTCACGCACAAATGATATGCAATTGCATATATGTCCCCACATTTGAACAACACATTTTCCTCAATGTGGAAATGATACACAGCTAAAAACAACACATGTAAAAAAATATAACCAGCAAAAATAAAAGGAATAAAAACAAGGGTAAGAATACTTATGGAGATTGCGGTGGTGATGGCATCGGAGAAGGTAAATGGACAGACTTCATGTCATGACCATCCATCATTTTAAATCACTGGAAAAATAATAAAAGAAAGGAAAAAATGCACACAAAATCATAAAAACCACCTAAAATATAACATTCTAATTTTAAGGTCAATAACTTGATCATTTCAACTTAATTTTTGAACCAACTCCTCTTTTGAATGTTAATGTCCTATGCATCATCACATTAGGACTTATGCTTCTTATGTACAAAATTTTTCATTCTATTCCAAGACTCTCATTTTCTTTCTAATTGTCTCTACCACTCTCTTTTCTTGTTCCTCATCAGTTTTCAACTCTGGAATGGGTGGTTTCTCAATGGAGGGTTTTATAGGTGCTTTCGTTCTTACTAATTATTTTTGTTTTAATTTATCATAGAAATCCTCCTTTCCTAGTTTTCCTTCATCTTTGTTGATTGAAAAACATACAACTAGTTTTATGCTTAAAACTGCAAGTATACGAGTCACAACTTGAGTAAAATGCATATATCGATCCCACAAGTATTGTGCTTAGGCACCATTTAATTCAGGTTACTCTTTGTTTAAGAACCAATTTTAATGAATATAAATTAAAAATATTAAACTAAGTTAAACAACTAACAATGAACAAATGATAACATAAAAGTACAGAAACTTAGAATTCAAGATTTGACAATTATAGATCACTTTTTTCCCTATCTTATTTCCCTCCTATCTTGTTAATTGAATTGATTTCCTAATGTATTAACTATCTTTTCTCAAGGTGTAATTAATTGTCCATAACCAAATTAAATGGAGATAATTAATCAATCTCTCAATCTATAAAATCAATCCACCAATTCAACTAGTTATTAAGTTATTCTATAGGTAATCAACTAATTAGCCAAGATCTCTCTCTAACTAATCAATTAACTTGATAAATGTTGGTCTATAAAGTGCCAATTCTCATTATACAATCCCACACAATTTTTCCAACTCAATTTCTCAATATATTGCAAGGTATAAGTTCAACATTCATCAAAAGCATCTATCATTCAAATCAACAAAATAGGAGTTCAATAAGTAATTCAAAAGTAATCTCTACAAATAACTCAACCACTTATAATGTCATTAACATACCCAACAATCAAACAATCCATAATAAAGATGCTAGAAGAGAAAAACGAAATAGATCTAAATAAAGCAAACTCTTTTTCTTCTTTTCCTAAATTTGGAAAATCTGGCATTAGTGTCCTCTTTGCCCAATTTTGTGTGGAAATCTTGATTCTCTACCTTTCTATATGCTCTAACTCTATGTTTTTACTTAAGGAGGTAAGTCTTCACGATCATCTCTTCAACCCTAGGGTTTATGATCTTATATAGTCATGAAACCCTAATAATAAGTGAAACTTGTATGCATCCTCAGGCTAGGTATCCCACAATCATGGGAATTAGCATGAATCCCATGATCTTGGGTTCTTGTGTTACAATTCCTCTTCTCTTCTCCTCTCTTGGTTCATAGCTCAATCACAAAGTTGGCCACCCTTCATTCCTACATCAAAATGAACAATTCTTACCCTAAATCAACATCAAACATAAAAGAACAACCATGAAGATCAAATTAAACAAAAACATACAAAATAAGTCATAAATCACAACAATAATAACGTATTATGCAAGAAACACATACCAAATACTTAGAAAAACACACACTAATGTGCAACTATCAACTTCCTTACACTTAAATCTTTGTTTGCCCTTAAGAAAAATCAAACACAACTAATTAATTCCATCACTTCATTTTCACAAAGATCAAAGCATGCAATCCCTCAAAGTTTGGCCAACTCAAATGTCAAGCTACTATACGTATCATAACTACTTTTTATTAGTGTACATAAGCAAACTCAACCTATAGCACCATCACTCAAAGATAAGTATAAACGCAAAATGAATTTTCCTCACAGTTTTAGAAATTTCTCTCAAGTGTTTGATGGTTAGTGTTTCGCTCAAGCTCCCTATAGGAAACTACACTACCATAGGCTTACTAATACACCAATTCTCCTCTACAATGATTACATGCATAATAGATCAAAAGGACTTGCTTTGGATTGTAATGTGTTAAGGGTTAAGGTAGCTCAAAAGGGGTAAAGGATTTAGCATAAACATTCGTAAAGTAATAAGTGAACAAAGGGATACCAAAACATATTTTTAAGATACACAAATTTAAATATACTTCTACTCCACACTTATTGACGCTACTAAAATGTTCTTCCTTTTTCTTTTCTTTAAATTGAAGAAACAGTGAACAAAATAACAACTAAATACAATGTGATCCAAGAGCAGAAGTATCACTCAACTCATCTGGGAAAAAAATTGTAGCAAAAATTCCAAACTAATGCATCACTTAATACTCTATTAAGCTTGTGAATAGGTAGGATAATGGGGTTTTAGGTTTTAAAAAGTGGGGTGTTTTAAAGAAACAAAAGGGTTAAGGTTTAACAAAAGTAGCAAGGGATAATAAAAGGTAGGTCATTTAAGTCAAAGTTTAACACAAACAGGGCCTTTATCATCTCTATTAAGTATGCATCCAGTAGATTTAAACTGATTCAAAGCAAGTTCTGAAGGTAATAGCCTAAGGAATCATCACACAAGCAAATAAATAAAATGACTATAGATGGAGTCATATAGGCTCAATCCTCACATTGGCTCAAATGAAAATTCATTATGTATCCTCATTACTCAAGTGTCAAATTCTGAGTAAGCTTATGCAACCAACTACTTTTCATCACTCAACATGATTCACTCTCTACTCAAGTAGCATAATCCAAGTTCGAGCATGCATTCAATCTCATTCCAACTATCATGATAGAATCTCATGGAAAAATAAATCAAAATGATTCAAGTGTGGTTCCATTTCTTTACAAAAAACATCATAAAACAACAAACATGCATCCTAATTAACAAAATGCAAACAGTGACTAAAATAAACTAAAACAATACAAATGACAAAGAAAATGTCACCTCCCCACACTTGGACAATACATTGCCTTCAATATGACAAGGCAACCATAAAATAAGGTAAATGACATTAAACAAACAAGCAAGTAAAACAATTAGCAAGATAAATAAAACAACCTAAAAAGTAAAAGGTAAGAAAGCTCATAGAGATTGTGGTGGTGAAGGCGTAGGGGAAGGGACTTCAATGTTCTTCATCTGGATGAACTTGAGGAATTTCTTCTTGATGTACCACTGCTCCTTATGCACTTTCTCATCTAGGAGTTGAGCTCATTAATTTGTAGTGTCATTTGTTGATGGTTAGAGGCCATTTGGTTGAGGATTTGTTAGAATTTGTTGACCTTTGTTGCTATGGTTGGTTCCTCTTCAACTGCTTCTTCTTAGGGCTCTAGAGGTGCTTAAGATATGGCTGGTTGAAAAGTGGTTGCATCCTTATCCTTCCTGTTCTTAACAATAGTGTACATCTGAGGATTTTTAGCTCTATAGAATTGGGCTCCAAAATTTCATAACATCTCAGATAAGATACATCAAATATATCATATCTAGTTATGCTCACACTATCCACATTAAGATTGTAATATAAAGCTAAAGCAGTAATAATGTAATCCATGCCAAAATATGAGCTTTTCTTAGTAACACATCTCACAATAGATCGAAAAATGCGATAAAGAGTATTTATTTTGATTTTACTATCCATGCACCAAAGAAAAAAAAGCTCCTTAGTCGAACACTTTTTACTTTTAGTTTTGTTAAAAACAATTAAGCACATAAACTTATGAAGAAGTAGGAGCTCGGTGCTACGAATCAAAGTATTAGGTGCATTCCTAGAGTAAAACGTGTTTTCACCCATATGGATTTTCAAATAATCATCCACATAAAAATCGTTATGATCATCCAAGACTTTGGTGTTCGACAAGTCAAAAAGCGCTTGAATGATAGTATAATCAAGCTTATATGCATGACCACCTATCCTAAACCAGAATGTGTTTATTTTAGGATTGTAACGCATAATGGTGAAAAATTCTACTGTCATCATGGGATATATCGATACATCACAATGAATTAACTAACCCCAACCAATATTCACAACCAATCTTTCAATATTACGCCTTAGTCCTATAGTTTTACCAGTTCAAAATCAAAGTATCTAGGAGGCAATAATTCTCCATCCTTAAAGTCTTGATATCTCGTACCTTCATCTTCTGAAAAATAGGGAGAAAGGCACAAAAAGTGGCCGCCATATCACTTTTACCTTCTTCGGAGACTTGGAGGCATAGTTGGTCGGTTGGTTTCTGAGCCATAAACTTATTTAGAGCCATCAAAGGAGAAAAATCTGTAAACATTTTCAATAGAGAGGTAAGCATGTTTTTTAGAGAGAAAGAGAGAAAAACTACTAAATCCTTGGATTCTTGAGTGATTAATTTGAAATAAGTATAAAGCAGTTTAAAAAATGATGGAAAAAGTGGAGAAAATACCAAGATTTGGTTAAAAGATGAAGGATTTGAGAGGTTTAGGGAGTGGGTGTCATTTTTTTAGAGTGAGAGAATGTGAAGAAAGAAGGGGGAGTTTAAAATTTGTCAGATGGGAGATCCCACGATCGTGGGAATCTCTGTCCTTCCCACGATCGTGGGTTAAGGCTCTAGAAATAGTTTAAGGAGCCTTCCCACGGTCGTGGGAAACAAATTAATTCCTACAATCATGGTTACTCTAACTTTTCCAACTTCTTAGCCCTATTCTAAGCTTAATATGAATTCTCAACATTCAAGCAACCTGCAAACACATCAAAATCACCTAACCAATAAGAAATTTGAAGAGAAAATAAGTTAAAACTCAAACAAAATGCAAATAAATACCAAAAAAATCATAGCAAACTCAAACCAAACATAATCACAACCAAGTAAATCAAACAAACAAGTAAACAAAAACAAGCAAAAGGAAGGAAAACATGCTAAGTTAAGGTTACTAGCTTGACCATTCCACATGCAATGATGAAAGAGTGGAAGAAAGGAAAGAGATGACTTCCCTTTCTTCTGAATATGCCCCTCCATAGTATAGCTTGCATCTATGCCCATTGACCTTAAATGCTTGACCCTTGTGATTTTCAACTCCAAAGCTCCATGGGGAAACACTTGAAGGATTTTGAAGAGTCCACTCCATCTTGACTTAAGCATTCTAGGAAATAACAGAAGTCTTGAATAAAAACACCAAGTCCCTATTCTTAAACTCCTTTTTTTTAATGTGAGCTTCATGCCACCTTTTTTGCTCTTTCTTTATACAACTTAGCATTTTCATAAGCTTCAAATCTCAACTCTTTCAATTCATCAAGTTGTAACAATCTCTTATCACCTGCTAATTCCCATTCCATGTTAATGACCCAATAGGTCCAATGCTCTAACTTTAATGGTAAATGGCAAGCCTTGCCATACACAAGTCGATATGGTGTGGTACCTATAGGTGTTTTGAAAGCTTTCCTATAAGCCCATAAGGTGTCATCTAACTTGAAAGCCTATTCCTTTCTTGAAGTGCTCACTACCTTCTCCAAAATCTTCTTCAACTCTCTATTCACCACCTCCATTTGGCTATTTATTTGGGGGTGGTAAGGGGTAGCCACTCTATGATGAATATTGTATCATTTTAGAAGAGCCTCAAATGGTTTACTACAAAAATGGCTCCCCCCATCACTTATGATTACTCTAGGCACTCCAAATTTAGTAAAGATATTCTTTATGAACTTTTGAACCACCTTGCCATCATTAGTTGGAGTAGCTACGACCTTAACCTTTTGGAAAAATAATCAACCCCAACCAATATGTAAGTGTTACTTAAGGAGGATGGGAATGGTCCCATGAAATCCAAGCCCCATATATCAAATATCTCCACCTCTATGATGTTTGAAAGCAGCATCTAATCCCTCTTCGATATGTTGCCTACTCTTTGACACTTATCACACTTCAGCATAAAATCTCGAGCATCCTTAAACAGTGTTGGCCAATAGAATCCACACTCTAAGATCCGAGTAGTAGTCTTTTTAGCTCCATAATTTCTTGCATAAAGTGAGCTATGACATTACATCAAAATTTTAGGCATTTCATCTTCAAGGACACACCTGCGAATCACACTATTAGCATATATCTTATAAAGTACAGGTTCGTCCTAAATATAGTGAGAACATTGAAATAAGAAGTGCTTTCTTTGTTGATATGAGATATCAGAAATAAGAATACCACTTGAGAGGTAGTTTGCAATATCTGTAAACCAAGGACGAAAAAGATTATCTACCATAATTAAAGCCTCATCAGGAAAGCTCTCCTCGATTTTTGCTTCTTCTTTATGATGCCCCCTTCAAGTCGTGATAGATGGTCCGTTACAATATTTTTTCTCCCTTCTTATCTTTAATCTCAATGTTGACTTCTTAGAGTAGAAGCACCCACTGGATGAGCCTACCCTTGGCATCCTTTTTGGAGAAAGATAATATAATGCCACATGGTCTGTAAAAACAATAACTTGTGAGCCTAAAGTATAAGAACGAAATTTCTCACATGTAAATACCACTGCAAGTAATTCCTTCTCAATAGTGGTGTAGTTCAGTTGTGCTCCTGTCAAGGTCTTGCTTGCGTAGTAGATGGCATGCAACCTCTTCTCCTTCCATTGGCCAAGTGCACAACCAATAGCATGGTCACTTACATTAAATATAATCTCGAACGGAAGAGACTAATCTAACAACGTCAAAACAGGTGTTGTTGTAAGTGCCTTCTTCAACCTATTAAAAGAATCCAGACAATCATCATCAAACATAAAAGGCACATCTTTAACTAATAAATGAGTCAAGGGTCTAGCAATAAGAGAGAAATCCTTGATGAATCGTCTGTAGAACCCTGAATGACCAAGGAAGGCTCGAATACCCTTGATGTAGTTGAGAGGTGGTAGCTTTTTAATCAGTTTAGTTTTAGCTCGATCTAATGCAAACCCCTTGCATGAGATCTTATGGCCTGATTCAATTCCCTCTTGGATTATAAAATGACACTTCTCCTAGTTTAAAACTAGATGAGACTCCTTACATCTTTGAAGCACTCTGTCTAAATTAAGTAAGCAATGGTTAAAAGAATCTCCAAAGACAGAGAAGTCATCCATAAATACCTCCATAAAGTTCTCATTTGTATCCGCAAATATGGCCATCATGCATCTTTAGAATGTAGCAGGTGCATTGCATAAACCAAAAGGTACCCTCTGATAAGCAAAGTCCCATAAAGACAAGTGAAAGTGGTCTTCTCTTGGTCTTCTGGGTATATAAACACTTGATTGTACCCTTAATATCCATTAAGAAAAACAGTAAAATACATGGTCAGCCACCCTTTCAATCACTTGGTCCATAAAAGGTAAATGAAAATGGTCTTTCTTGGTAGCCAAATTGAGCTTCCTATAATCAATACATAGTTTCTAACCTGTGATGGCCCTAGTAGAAATCTTTTCACCATATTCATTCTCTTTCATTGTCATGCCATCCTTCTCAGGCACACACTACACTAGACTCTCCCATTCACTATCTAAAATGGGGTAAATAATCCCAGTATCCAAAAGCTTCGCTACCTCCTTCTTCACAACCTCTTGCATGTTTGGATTTAACCTTCTTTGTTGCTCCCTCACAATTTTACACCCTTCCTCTAGGTTAATCCTATGCATCACCACATTGGGGCTAATCCCCCTAATATCAGAAATTTGCCACCCTATGGCTCTCATCCTCTTCTTAATGGTCTCCACCATTTTCTCTTCTTGTTCACAATCTAATTGTTTGGAGATAATGATGGGTAGGATAAGGTTCTTACCTAAAAAGGTCTATCTCAAGTGGGAAGGAAAGGGTTTAAGCTCTAAAGTGGGGGCTTAACAATGAAATGTTGTGTGGGTGTATCTGTTCTCTCTAGCTTCCCTAAAACAACTTCCTTACATAATTCCTCTTCTTTCACACTCTCATCCCTATGCACTTCAATAACTTCATCAACTTCCTCTTCAACCTCTTTCACACACTCATCCATAACATCAAATTTCATACATTTAGTACCATCCATTGGGGTCTTGCTTGGCCACTTGTACTATTAGGACTCTAAGAGAAATTTGGGTGATTTTTCCATCCCGGATTGTAAGTGTTAGAGTAAGGATTGTTACGTCTTTGTGGTTGGCCCAAGTAATTTACCTATTCTGTACCATTGGCTCCCAAAAAGAAACATTCAGTTATTCCATGGTTGTTTTGCCCATATAACTCGCATTGTAATTGTATAGCTTTGGCCGTAGATGAAGATGCTCCTTGTATGTTGCTTAACTACTTGGTGAGGGCTGTGATCTGTGCTTGTAAAGTTGTAACAGAATCAATTGGGATTGTACCTTTTTGCTCCTTTTACCTTTTTCTACTCCTCTCATTTGACCACATGCAATTATTGCTATCCAACTCTTCCAAAACATCATTAGCTACATCAATAGTTTTTCTCATTAAAAAACTCTAGCAACTGCTTATGGTTCCTCTTGTACTCGAATTTACACCATTGTATAATGCTTGCAAAAGGAACTCCCTCAGAAGGTTGTGGTGGGACAGCTTCTCTATAATTCTTTAAACCCCTGCTAGGCTTTATATAAAGAGTGCCCATCACTTTGTTGAAAATTTGTGATTTCCTTTATGATTCTTTATGTCTTGGTCAAGGGGAAATATTTAGCAAGGAATGTTTGGGCTAACTATTCCCAAGTAGTGATCTACCTTGAACTGAGTGAGTTATACCATGCCTTTGCCTGATCTCTTAAACTGAAAGAAAACAACTACAACCTCATGGCATCGTTAAACATCCCCTTAAACCTAAAGGTGTCGTAGATCTCTAAAAAAATTACAAGATAGGCATTGGGATCTTTGTTGGATAGCCCATAAAATTGTATACTACTTTAAAGTATGTTGAGGAGTGCTAGTTTGATCTCGAAATTATTAACTTAAATCGTTGGCCTTGCAACTCCTTGAGGACTAAAAACTAGCCTCATAAAGTCTATCAATATCCTCTCAACTCCTCCTTGCTTTCCTTCTTCTTCCATATTTCTTTGTATATTGTCTTGGCCCTTCACTCTTCTCAACTCTTGTTCGTCCCTTGTGATATCAGATAACTCTTAATCACTAAATTTAGTAGATCTTCACGTGCTCCTTGTGTTCATACACCTATAGATAAATAAGGAAAAGTATCAAAAACATCTTAAATCAAAGTATCCCAAACTAAACAAGATGCTAAACAAACAATTCCCCACAACGGCGTTAAAAACTTTTTTATTGAAAAATAGACTACTAGTTTTACGCTCAAAACTGCAAGTATATGGGTCGCAATTTGTAGTAAAAAGTGGATATCGATCCCACAAGGATTGTGCTTAGGCACCACTTAATTCAGGTTGCTCTTTGTTCAAGAACCAATTTTAATGAATATAAATTAAAAAATTAAACTAAGTTAAACAAATAACATTGAACAAATGATACCGCAAAAGTGTAAAAACTTGGAATTCAAGATTTGACAATTAGAGATCAATTTTTCCCTATCTTATCTCCCTCGTATCTTGTTAATTGGATTATGCCTCACCTAAGATATCCTAATGTATTAACTACCATTTCTTAAGGTGTAATTAATTATCCCTAACCAAATTAAATGGAGATGATTAAGCAATCTCTCAATCTACAAAATCGATCCACCAATTCGAATAGTTATTAAGTCATCCTATGGGTAATCAACTAATTAGCCAAGATCTCTCTCTAGATAATCAATTAACTTGATGAATGTAGGTCTATAAAGTGCCAATTCTCATTGTACAATCCTACACAATTTTCCCAGCTCAATTTCTCAATATATTGCAAGGTATAAGTTTAACATTCATTAAAAGCATCTATCATTCAAATCAATAAAAAAGGAGTTCAACAAGTTGTTCAAAAGTAATCTCTACAAATAACTTAGCCACTCATAATGTTATTAACATCCCCAACAATCAAACAATCTATAATAAAGATGCTAGAAAAGAAAATTGAAATACATATAAATGAATTAAACTCCTCTTCTTTGCCTGAATCTGGAAAATTTGTTGTCGGTGTGCTCTTTGCCCAATTTTGAGTGGAAATTTTGATTCTCTACCTCACTGTAGGCTCTAACTCTACGTTTTTACACAAGGAGGCAAGTCTTTATAATCATCTCTTCAGCCTTAGGGGTTTATTGTTGGCCCCGAGTCTCGGTTTTTATTTCTTGGAGACAAGGTGCTAAAATTGGGGGACTTTTTAAATAAACATACATATATAAACTAACATCAAGATAAAAAGAGTTAAATTTTTTGGTCGGAGTAAAAACAATTAAACAAACAAATAAATAAAATAAAGTAATAAATAAAAAATTTGCAAGGTTTGCCCCAAAAATGCATGGGCGTGCATTTGAGAATGCACGACCGTGCATTTCTCACAGCGGTGCATTAAACAATGCATGGCTAAAGAAACAAAGAGTCGCGATCATGCATGTGCACAATCGCGACATTTTATGAACAGTAGTAGTTCGTCGCGATCATGCATATGCACGATCTCGACATTCATGAAAAATTAGGGTTGTCGCGAATGTGCATGTGTACGATCGTGCAACCCTGACTACACACTCCTACATTAATTTATCCTAAGTTTTAATTCCGAAGTCCAAAAATTATAAACTTTATGTCGTTAGAAAGCTGAGAGAAAGAACTACAACTTTTATGAAGACAATCTTGTCAAATTCTACCTAAATCAATATAGTTTATTCATTAAAGTTTCAAAACACATTTTTCATCCCCTTTTTCCTTTCTGCTATCTATAAAAACTACTACTTATGTCAAAAGACCCGAAACCAACAACATAAACCATACATACAAAATTCCAATTAAAAAATTTCTTCAGAAAAAAATCTATTCAAAATTCTTCAACATCTATCAATTTCATTCCCAACCAAAAAAATATAGCAATTTTAACAGAAGAGGAACTTTGACATGAGCAAACGAATATTTCTTCTAACCCTTACTATCATTCATTTCTCAAATAAAGTAGAGTATGTACATTGCTCCAATTACAGACAAAATCCACATCAGTAGCATAATACAAAAATACAACTTGGATGCTCATGCCTAACATGCTTATAAAGCTACCAAAAATGATCCAACTAACTTAATCTCAAAAGATGAGCTTCTAGGAGATTTGTTGAAGTTTTTGCAAGGTTCATTATTGATCTGTTGATTCTTACACCCAAGAAGTGGAAAATGATGGGTGAGTTGCGAAGCTCATTGGCTAATACGTTTATAGCCATCAGTGATGAGTCATACACACACACAACCGAGCATATTTATATACGCCAATCCAGTTCACAGAACACTTAATTTAAATTACAGTCACATAATACATATCATATAATTTACAATCATCAAACAAAGCATTCAATTATAAATCATGCTCAACAATTCACAATAAAGTACACAACAATATGGCTCAAGAGAATCCCATAAAACAAAATGGCAAAACTGAAGTTTACACCATGAACATAACGAGTCCATTTCTTGGAGCTCATGTGCCACAAGCGGACAACCGGGAGAAGGCTTTAGGTCAACGTGCACATGACGAATGGAATGGTATCTCTCTTGTCCACACAAGCAAATTTCCGATGCTTACATATTTCATATCATAATCGTATTTTCATGCTTCTTAAATTTTCTGTTTTTCGTTAACATCAAAGTAGCAGAATTCTTGCAAAGAAAACATGATATTAAATTAACAGAACATTTTCCCACATTCACATTGATAAAAAGGAAAGCATTTAAGTACACATACAAGAAAATAATTTAGCTCATCAACATAACGACTATAAACATATTACCCACCTATTTACTTGTAACTCCAAGATCAAGTTTGTCTTTCCTCTTATTCTTGCCTTTGACTTTGTTGGTTCCCTTCAAACAAATATATTTTCATTCAAACATTATATACAAATATAACTTCCATAAAGCTCTATTATCCAAAACTGAGCTTAGACTTAATCTACTCTTAGTTTATCTAAGCTAGAAGAACTAAGATCTCTTGTTCCTCTTCTTTTTCTCTTCATTTTCAGCACATAAAAACCTAGTTTCTCTGCTTTCTTTTTCTATCAAAACAAGAAAATAGATAAAGGATTACCTAAAACTCAGCTGAACCTTCTTCTTCCACTTCTTATCTCCTTTATCTTTCTTTCCTTCTTTTTTTTTGGTTCGGTTTCTTCTTCTCTTATTCTACTTCTTTCTACATTTTTCTTCTCTCTTTCTTTCTTATTTTACACGATTCTCTTTTTTCCCTAACCTCTCAAACATGTTTCTCCCTTTTCTCTTATTGTTACATGACTCTCTTCCTCTTTCTCTAGTTTCTGCTAGGTTCTTCTTTTCTTTCTTTCTTAACCTCACGAGCACGTCTCTTTCTTTCTTTACTCACACACCCTTCATTTGTTCTTCTCTTATTAATCTAAAACAAACTATAATATTCCAAACTTACCCTTCGATATTTCCTCTAATACCTTCTAACTCCTTAACCTAATTCTAACACTTCCATTTAATCCATGCAACCATATGTAAATAAAAATATTCATAAATAATCTCCATAAATTTTTAATTCAAGAATTCTGATTTTTACTTTTAACTAAACGCCAACAATTTCTCATTTAATAATTTTAACTTCCAATAAAATTTCAAGGTCCAACAATTCTCCTCCTTTAAAGAACTTTGGTCCTCGAAATTCTTACCTGAGTGATCAAACAAATGGGGGTAATGTTGTCTTATGTTTTCGTCAGTCTCCCAAGTAGCTTCTTCACTTGAATGATTTCTTCCAAACGATTATATCTAGCAGAATCACTCAATTTAGTTGCTTATTCAAATACCCTACTATCTTAACTGGTTCCTCACTTTCATGGACTTAATAATATAGGTAGGCTACTTTACATTAAACAACATTCATGCACTCTCTATAGCATATTCAACTTTTTATGCCTAAGTCCTATTTCTAACTGACTCCAATAGTCACTTCTTATTTGTTTAATAGTCATTCATTCCTAGAAATGGAACATTTAATTTACGCGATATGATTTGATAAAACATCTCTATCACAAGAAGGTTTCTCACCTCAATCATCTACACTATTTCCATAATCTTTGTCAATCAACTATATTCATCATTATTGTTTCATCCATTCTTAATACCTCAATAAGATCAATTTCAATTGTTCATGATATTTCAATAAATTCAATTACTGTCACACTTTATATGATTAGAATATTCTTTATAATAAAACTCAATGAAACAAGAGGCATATTCATTTACTCTTTTATTTTGTTTTGTACCATCAAGATCATTACATCTTATATAGAAATGTATTTTCGATAGGTAACCAATTAATATCTCGTGCTAATGATACTTCAATCACAATTGATTTTGAACAACCTCTGAATATTCTACGACTATTCAAAAGTTACTTCTCTATAATAATTACCTTTTCAACATAACCACCTAATCCCATACTTCCATTTCGTTACTCTGACTCTTCTCATGATTTTAACTATAAGGATCATACGTTACTCTGACTCTTCTCATGATTTTAACTATAAGGATCATAGATTACCTCCTATACCATATCCAAATATAGATTTCATATGTGCTCATTCACATTATCCACCAATGTAACCACATTATTGGATATGTACTCATAATAACTGGTCAACATAACTTTGAGTACTTCTACATATATCATTATCATTTATTTCATCTTCCATACATATGTTCTTAATCAATTCAAACTTATAGACACATAACCATCTTGAAATTCTGATCTCAAATCCACTAACACAATCTTATACCAAATCATAACTCTTATCACATTAATTAAACAATCATTTTAAATTCCAAGTTCAACCTTTCAATTCCACTTTGCTTTTACACTTTAAATATTGTCATTTCTACCTATGCCTCTATTTCTTTTTCAATCAATTCATGAAAATATATTCACTTCCATATCAATTCAAGTACATATCCACAACAAAATTTCATTACCATATTCGCTGAGATAACCACAAATACTGAATCTATGTCTAACATATTAGACTATGTAGTATTTCTTATTTCTAGATATCCGCAAACTTTCATTATCTTACACTCTGACAAATCACCATTCTTCTCATTGTTTCTAATAGCTCAAACTATTAACAAAATTTAATACGAGTAACTCATACGGTTACAATTACTAGGATTCTATACTCATCAGTACCCTTCTCTAATGGTGGGGAATTAGGTGCATCAAATCCTTGCAAAAACTCCTTGTGTTCTTCTATGAGGTGGCATTTTACTCATTCAATAAAACTTTATCTTTTAGCTTACTTTTCATTTTAATCTTATTTCCTATATGTATGTATGATATGCATGTCACTTAATGCAATCAATAAACTTAACAATGCAAACAAGTAATTTAGCAATACAAACACTTTATCACAGATTCTATATTTCATAGTATAACATATTTTAAGCCTAGGAATCCTTGGAAACCATATTCTCTAATACCAAAGATGTTGGCCCCGAGTCTTGGTTCTTATTTCGTGGTGACAAAGAGCTAAAATTAGGGGACTTTTTAAAATAAAAGTAAAAGTAAAAATAAATAAAATAAACATAAGTCACAGTTGGGAGTAAAACTAAATACACAAACAAATAAAAAATGAGAATGTCACGGCTGTGCATTTGAAAATGTCACGGCCTTGACAATAAAGAGTCACAGGTGTGAGGGCTAAAAGTCGCGATCGTGCTTATGCACGATCACGAGCTTCCTACTAAAATGGCATTTGATAGTGCAATTTTTGCACACCCACTTCTAATCTTCATAACTTTCAATCCAAAAGTCCAAAAATTATAAACTTTATGTCATTAGAAAGCTATGAGAAAGAGCTACAATTTTCATGAAGAAAATTTTATCTAATTATGCCTAAATCAATACGGTTTATTCATTGAAGATTTAGAACACAATTGCTTCCCCCTTTTTCTTTCCCTGCTGTCTATATACACCTTACACAATATCACAAGACCCGAAATTGACAATATAAACTATACATACAAAACTCCCATTAAAATAATTTAGTTAAAGAAATATCCAAAAGCCATCACACAACTAACAATTTTATTTCCAACCACAATTGACACTTAACAGAGAAGAAATTTATGCATATATTCTAAAGAGAAACTTTACGATTCTTACTGTTATTTCTAAAAAAAAATAGAGTTTCATTTCTCATTCATCGTAGCGTTTATACATAACTTCAATTACATCTTAAGAGTCAAAACAGTAGCA
Source organism: Erythroxylum baracoense (assembly GCA_025629805.1). Taxonomy (NCBI): domain Eukaryota; kingdom Viridiplantae; phylum Streptophyta; class Magnoliopsida; order Malpighiales; family Erythroxylaceae; genus Erythroxylum; species Erythroxylum baracoense. The sequence goes on along the minus strand of JAOTAY010021157.1, from coordinate 2,670 downwards.
TAATATAAAATACAATCATGAATGCATGATTTCAAAGCTACCTAATGTATTTACACTAATTTAGTTACAAAAGAAGAGCTTCTTGGAGATTTGTTGAAGTTTCTACAAGGTTCACTATTGATCTGCTGATTCTTGCACCTGAGAAGTGGAAAATGATGGGGTAAGCTACGAAGTTCAATGGCTAATACGTTTATAGCCATTGGTGATGAGCCATACACACACACAACCAAGCATATTTATATACACCAATCTAATTCACAGAATACTTAATTGAAATTACAGTCACATAATCCATATCATATATTTTACAATCCTCAAACAAAGCATTCAATTATAAATCATACTTAGCAAATCACAACAAAGTACACAACAATATGGCTCGAGAGAATCCCATAAAATAGAATGGCGAAACTGAAGTTTACACCATAAACAAAATGAGTCCATTTTTCGGAGCTCATATGCCACAAGTGGGCAGTCGAGAGAAGGCTTTAGGTCAATGAGCACGTGACGAACAAAATGGTATCTCTCTTGCCCACACAAGCAAATTTCCTATGCTTACATATTTCATATCATATTCATATTTTCATGCAATTTGTGTTTTTCTTCTTCTTATTAAGTCTAAAAGAAGTAAAGTCTTTCAAAGCAAACATGATATCAATCATAGATTATTTTTCCCACATTCACAATGATAAAAGGCAAGCATTTAGGTACACATACAAGCAAATAATTCAGCTCATCAATATAACAACTATAAACATATTACCTACCTATGTACTTGTAACTTCAAACTTAAGTTCGACTCTCCTCTTGGTCTTCCTTCAATTTTCTTGGTTTCCTTCAAACAAACAAACTTCCATTTAAACTAATATACAAATAGAAAATCCTTAAAGTTCTAATATCCAAGAATGGGCTTAGACTTAGTCTCCCCTTGATTTAACTAAGCTAAACTAACTAATATCTAGTAAAAAATCCATGAAAATTAAAATAGATTTCTTCTCTCCTTTCTCCATTCATTTTTAGCACATATACTTATTCTCACTAGTTTCTTCTTCTACCAAAACAAGAAGAATAAATAAATGTTACCTATAAACTCAACCGAATATTCTTCTTCCTCTTCTTATCTCCTTTATCTTTCTTTCCTTCTTCTTCTTTTATGGTTCGGTTTCTGCTTCTCTTCTACTTCTTCCTACATTTTTCTTCTCTCTTTCTTTCTTACTTTACATGACTCTCTCTTTTTCCCTAACCTCTTAAACACGTATCTCCCTTACATGGCTCTCTTCCTCTTTCTCTAGTTTCTTCTTTTCTTTCTTTCTTAACCTCACGATCACGTCTCGTTCTTTCTTTCTTCTTTTTCTTCTTCTTCTTGTTATTATTATTATTATTATTTATTTTATTTTTTTTTATTTTTTTTCTAGCACTTCACTCACGCACCCTTCATTTATTCTTCTCTTATTAATCTAAAACAAACTCTAATCTTCCAAACTTACCCTTCTATATTTACTCTAATACCTTCTAACTCCTTAATCTAATTCTAACACTTCCATTTAATCCATGCAACCATATGTAATTAAAAAATATTCATAAATACACTCCATAAATTTATAATTCAAGAATTCTAATGTTTAGTCATAACTAAACGCCAAAAAAAAATTCTCTTTTAATAATTTTAACTTCTAAGAAAAGTTCGAGGTCCAACAGTTGATCTAATTCTCACTAGAGCATCTACTTAAACTCATGTTGTTTAGTGCTCTAACCACCCTTACACACTGATTTTTACAACCCAAACAAGAAGAAGATTCAAGAAAGGAGGAGTATTTGCAAAGTACATATGCTGTAATTTCATGTTCTTATACCATCGTTGCTGTCTACTATTGATGGTAAAACCTATCTACTTGTTTTACGCTAAAAAATTTCAAGTGCACGGGTCATGACTTGTAGTAAAAAGAGCAGATATCGATCTCACATGGATTGATTCCTAGACACCGCTTAATTTAGACACAACTTTGTTTAAGAAATAAAATTGTTAAATGCAGATAATCTGGAAAATTAAACTAAAATTAAAAGACTAATGTAAACAATGGACAATACCGTAATTGTATAAAATCTGAATTCAAGAATCTAAATATTAGGGATTACTTTTTCCTTATTTTATCTCCCTCCTATTTTATTGATTGAATTGTGTCTCACCATAGATTTTGAATGTACTAATTACCCTCTCTCAAGGTGTAACTGTTTTGCCCTAATTGAATTAACGGGAATCGATTGAACGATTTCTCAACCTACCTAATGGCTCTACTGATTCAACTAGCTATTAAGTTATCTTATGGGTGATTAATTGACTAATCAATATCTCTCTTCTAACTATTCAATTGACATAATGATTGTTAGTCTATAGGTTGCCAACTTTCATTGTACAATCCTACATGAATCTCATCTCAGTCACTCTCTCAATTTGTTGCAAGACAACAATTTAAAATAACAATCATCAAAGATACTTCATTCAATTCAATAAGATAGGAGTTTTAACAAAATAATTCAAAAGCAATCCCTAAAACAAAATCAGCCTAACATGGTCTGTAACACCCCACCTCCGCCGAACCCGATATCGACAGTGATACCCGAATTCGTGCCCCGCGAGGGTGGCGTGTCACATCACTTAACACATCACTA
>JAOTAY010021156.1:0-11164 GCA_025629805.1 Erythroxylum baracoense | reverse complement strand
ATCAATATTTGAGTACCAATTTCACAAATTAATCAAAATTAAGTCCAAAACATATGTATTTAAAATGACTTATCAATTAAGGTGTAAACCTAAGTTCAAATTAGACATATACAAGTGATAAAGGTTGAATAAACAAGACTCGTGATTAAAGATACATACCCGAGAATGTCATTGAGCATATATTGAATATAATACATATACATATGTGTATGATTGAGTACTAATATGATCAAGCAATTTAGTAATATGTGTGTGTTACATGGTTTAGAAGTGCAAATAGAACACTAGTATCCAAACATTGTCAAGACATTGAGGCAATAGTTATCTGGAGCTTAGTATGAGTAACCTAGATGTTTAATACTAGAATTAATCGTATTTGCTAATTTTTTATTATCGAACTGATATTTATGTGAATGTGATGATGTTGATGGTCTGAGAAGTTTGATAATTGAGATCATATTGGAAGTGCTTCATTGTATGTGAATCTAAAAGAAATAAGTATTCGGAACAAATATGTAAAATGCCAGATTTAGGTCCGATGAAAAAGTGAAAGTGAATATGTATACTAAATGAAAGTGATTGACTGCATATAATGTGAATTGATGGATCTTATTACATTGAAATGCATGATCAAATAAAGGAAGTTGTAACCGGAGTGGCTATCGAAAAAAGATTAAAGATCAAAAAACATGTAGAAAGAACCACAGGCTCAGTATTAAAATGAGCCCAATATCCATAATGGATACGAGATAGTTATCAATGAGTCTGGTATTCTCAACAGATATGGGACAGTTAAAAAAGTGCTTGGTGACATAAAGTAATAATTGAAAGTGAGTCACATGTGCATTGCATATATAGATCAATATGTATTAAATGAATGATTGAATTGAGTTGTTTGAACTGTACTGAAACTGAAATGTCATAGGATATGCAATATTTGATTATATGATCTGTCTATGAATTGAGATGTGAATTGTCTGTGTGTTTTGATATGGGTAAGTGCATCGATGATGGTTTACTAACTGAGTTCGCAAAACTCATCAAAATTTGATTTTCAGGTATAAGAGAGGAGACTTAGCTTCTAAGACAAATTAGAAGAAACCTAGTACTGCATTTGGGCTCAAGAAATGGCTCAAAGATCGATCAATTGAGACTAAGGAGTTAGGTAGAATGTTTTGTAGAGTTTCTCATTCCCTGTAGATTATAGTGTAAAGTGTAGTAAACACTCAAATGTTTTGGATACTATATATATATAGATTATGTGGTGTAATGCTACAATGTACTTTATGTTTTTATAAATGGAACGAGGATTTGAGTTTTTGGATATTGTGTATGTATGATTCCTTATAAGTGATTGTGACTGGTTTAACATACCACTTTCACAGGGTATGTTCCCAAATGTCTACAGGATGTTTGGTTATATGCCCCGTAGAGTGGGGTGTTACATAATTAATGAGTGTATGTTAATTAAACATGAATTACGGGAAAACCGGGATTAATAGAGCTTGTTGTTAATCTACAACCAATAGTTTCTCAGAGAGGTTTGAGAGTAATAAATTAATGAAGTATATTCAATTGGATGTAGGCTGAGATTAAACCAAAGAACCAGACTCCTAACAAATTCAACACTTTCATCATTTTCAATTGTTTTCTTTAATTTATTTTTGTTAGTTTAATTTCATTTTATTTTCTTATTTCAAAACCAAACCAACTCCCCTAAACCTAAATACCGATTATTTTTGTATCAAAAGCTAACCGAACACTCTCTGTGGGATCGACTTAGACTCATCACTGCTACGGTTGTAGGTTTAGCAATCATAAAACCCCTCCTTGTTTTATGATTGCTAGATCTTGGTTCCATCCATTCCTCATTTCGGATCTTTGCCTTATGATTAACTTTAACTTTTCTAACAACTATCATCTTCTCTTTCGGATTCTTATTGTTATTTTTTAATGAGATAGGAATTACCTCATTCCTTAGATGTTCCTTAACTTAAGTAGGAATATTTTTAGGCTCACTGATCTAAATATCTTTATTGGGAGACAGGTTATTCTTTATTGTTATCAGCTTAGTGTTTCTTGTTTGGTAGTTGTGGTTTCATTGTTTGGTTCTTAATTTTCCTCCCCTTTTGTATTTGGATTTTTTGTTTAATTTCTCTTGGGAATTCACATGTTGATTATTTGTTTCAATTAAGGTCTCCATGGATATGACGGCCTTACTATATCCTTTACTGGCTCTCTATTGCCGTTAAGCTTCATAATTGGTATGTCTTCAGGTAGTTCCTTTTTACTTTCAACTTTTCTATAGGCCCTTTCATATCCTACCCTCTTAATGTTAACTATGTTGCCATCCAAGACTAGAGGAGTACTTAGGAAGCTAGCAATGTAAATTAAGCCCTTTGAGGACCAATATTCAAGGAGAATGTGATGGAAATTAACCCAAATAGATACATATTTCATTTATTATCTATCTAATCTAAAATATTTTTCCTATTTCTGTAACAATGTAGGTTTACCATAGATTTGCCAAGTACCTAAATCCATAATATTTTACTCCATTTCTTTAGAGGAGAACTAAAATATAAGGAGTCATTTTCAATGATCATGGTATTTTCTAATCCCTACATCTTCCAATTAAGGTTTGCCTAGTGTTGGATGCTTGGAAAACCTATTCTCTTATCTAGGCAGTAACCAACTAGAGGAGCCTTCCACTTTGTTGGTCCCTTTAGCAAAACATCAAGTGGATGAGAAACAGGTCCCTCCTTTTTTGTGAAATGATATACAACTTACCAACGCTTTTTGGATCTCCTACCACTCTTCTCTAAGATGGTTTCTCTAGTTCCTACGTTAGGGCCAAATTGTCAAGTATAGTTAGCTCAGAGGGAAGAGCAGGGAAGTCTTCATACAACTGGTGTGGCTCAGGAACTACTTTAAGTGAAGGGAGGACAATCAAGGCTCCAACAGACATTTTTTCCTATAATAATAAATTGTCAAAATCTGGAGTAGGCAGGAAGGTTAAAAGAGGGACTGGTTGCTTTAAGAGGAAAGAACTTAGTTCAGACTAGAAGTGAACCAGGCAATTATAGGTAGGAGTTAAGGATGGGAGTGAAGTAGGGAAGGGAAGGATAGTGCGAAGATATAAAAAGGAGACAGAGATAATCAAGGGGAAATGCTTGCAAAACTATGGGAGATTCGGTGTAAAGAAAAGGGGGAGAAAACATTGTGCTCAATTTTCAACAAATCCCTCTTTTTATTGCTTTTAAGATTAGTTATAATTAGATCATTGAATTAATCAGAGAAATTTATGGAAACTTAGTCATGTATTTTAATTTTTATGGTTGGTCAATGTATGTCTCCTTTAGAAAAGTAGTGACTAGTAGGTAAACATAAGCTATCTATTGAGATTTTGAGCCTTTTAGAAAAACACATCCATATCACACTCATCGTCTTTCTTTCATGTATGACCTTCATGACATATACCTCCCAAGTTTACCTTGATTTTCTATTTGATACCACACTTATATCACATGCAATAATAAGAAAATGATATGGAATACTTTATTTCTAAGCTATATTAGCCAAATAGCCTACCTAATGACATATTTTTTCCTATTGCTAAGCCCCTTTGACCTTTATTGGCATTTTATTTCTATGTTAACCATATTCTGGTAATATACTTAAGCTTTAGTGCTAGTGGAGCATTTTTAATTTTTGATGTTTATGGATACATAAGAGAATAAATGTGGGGGTATTCATATAAAGGTTGGTTAGAGCTTATAGAGCATGATGCTTGTTTCCTATCAATGAGTTCCATTGCTGATGTAGTTTCTTTGTATTTTTTTGTTAAAAAAGAAAAAAGAGGAAAAATTTATTAGGGAGAAAAACTATTTGTTTTACAAGTAGTTTATGTTAATCTTCCCTCCCAAAGTTACAGAGTCTGTATTATAATAAAAATAATGGAGAAGTTGTGTGAATATTTAGTCCTTATATTTATAATGGACTATCCATCAATATTCTTTTGGGAGATTTTTTCTATGTCCTTGTCCTTTATATGGTTTGTGGTTTGAAGGCCTAAACATAATCTATAGAGCAGAGTTTTTACATTCATCATAGGTGATGACACATGGATTTGATTGGATGTTAATTTTTGCACTCGGTAATCTATTTAATATTCTTTTTGCTTCACTAGTTTCAATGACTTTTGAACTATATGACCTAAATATTTCTCATCTTAACCCTTAGCCCCATTACAACCTTAAAAAATCCTTTGACTCGTGTTATGCATATGAATATTTAGTTTTAGAGAATTGAAAAGATATGTAAAGTTATGGACTATATTGATCATAAAAGGTGTTTAAATGTACTTATAGATTGTCTTCTTTTTTAAAACACAGCTTGTGAAAGTTTACCCCTCGATTACTCAAATTTTAAAGGGAATAGTTGTTGATTAGTCATGAGTAAAAACATTTACTGTTCAATTCTTACTACGAGTTTTGAAAGCTATTTGTTCTTTCTTATGACTTACATTCTTAGGAAATATGGTTAAAGAAGAAATGTTTTGATTTTGATCTTTAATTTTGCCCTAGGAAGGTCAAAGCCTAAGTGATAGGGAATTTTATAAGTGCTTAAGTGATTATTTATTTATTCCCTGATACTTAGTGATTAATGTTTATTTTGGGCCTAAGATACTTATTTTGGTTCAGACTTTGACTTAAGTATAAGTTGGAAGAAAAAGAACCAAAACTTTGGAGCAATTTTAATGATGATGGATCTAATTTTTTTTATATAAAAAAAATGAGTTAGGGTGAAATCAAGATAGATCTTTTATTTCTAGTTTCTATTGTTTTTAATTGCCTTCATATACTGATTTTAGTTACAAATCCTTTTTTTAAATCCAAATGTGAGATAAATTGTGTGGAAATGGTGTGGATGTTGCATGAATCTTAATCGGATTAATTTATGAATGTGGTATGAACTAAAATAAGAGGAATTATGCATGCAAGTCACACTTACATGCACAGTTGTGCAAGTCGTATCCGTGACTTACATTACATGTATGTCTGTAAGTCACAGATGTGACTTACATGCATGACCGTGCATGGTCATGACTTACACAGTGATCCCCTTCATTTTCTTGTAATTGTTTTAATTATTATGTGGCAGTTGGAGAGGTTGAGGACACAAAACCCTATACCTAGGAGCATGCTACAAATGGAAGGAGAGGGTGGCGGCAAAAGAGGATACTCATTCTTCATTCTTCACTGAACACATACTGGAGGCTGATAGGTGGGATTTGCATCATGTTTTAAGGTTTAATTTGTTATGTATTAAGTGTTAATTTGAGTGTTTAGTATGTGTTTAGGTTAGAATTATGATAGTTTACGTGTTTAAGTGTTTTTTATGGGTTGGTATAGGTCTTTGAGCTTAAATGTTATGTTTTTAAAGTACCTTAATGTGTTTGTTAGTGTTTCAGGGCCAACAACAAAGAACGGAGGAGTTTTAGAGACTTTCAGGCCAAAACCATGACCCACGACCATGATCGTGATAAAGACATATGAGCTACTATGCCTCAGTGCCACGATCGTGATAGAGAGGTCTAATCCTGGCCACGATCGTGGCACTTGGGCCATGCTTGTGACAACCTGCCATAATCGTGGCCAATGTCAAGTAGATGCGAAAACAGGTGAAAACGTCAAGTTCCAAAGAACGTTTCTGACCATTTTGAGCTTAGAAAAACCCTAGGGTTACCAAGGTATTTAAAGAACATGATGAATACAGAGAGGGTAGCTTTTGCATCAACCAAATTTTGAAAACCCTAAAGAGCTGTATCGAGAGATTGAGGAAGGAATTGAAGGAAGAAAGATGCAGAGAAGAAGCCTATGTGAAGTACTTCCTAAAATAGGAGGTTTCTCACTGTTGCTGCATCCATCAATCTGTTCCACTCGTATTTTTTGATTTTATTTCAATTTTATTGATGTATAGAATTGGGATAGTTGTTGAGAATAGGTTTTGTTGAATGTTGATATTTATCTAAACGCACCTTTGGAATTTTGTCTTTGATATTAATGAAAGTTGATTGATTGCATTTTTATTGAGTTATTTATGATTCAATTTCTGTTTTTAATAATTCGGTAACAAACTAAGAGGGTGAACTGAGTGAATATCATTAAATTGCACTAATGAGAGTTAGGTAGGTTAATTAATAGATTAAGAATTTAATCAAACTGGTAAAATTGTATAATGAGAGATTGTTCATAGGTTTTTGGTGGGTTATTGGATAATTTCAGATCTAATTTAGGTTTTGGGTAAATTGGGAATCGTGAGGTTGCAATTCTATAATCTAAATTAGGGATTATAAGTTAGGTTAAAGATTATAAGTCGAGAGAGACTAATCCACGCTAGGACCGTCTAGACCCGGTAATTCCATAATTTTATAATCAATTAGGTTTTTATTAAGGTCAGATTAAAACCCCCTTTCTCTCAATTGGTAGTTCCTAGGTTGATCTTTAAGTTTGTTTTACAACTTCTATCTTGTTTATATTTCTGAATTTAATTCTTGAGATTGATTGCTTAATTGAATAATTTTCAGCCTTAATTTGTTATTTTAAATTATTACGAAATTAAGCTGAGCCTTAGATTTTTGGATTAAATTACTCCTCCTCGTAGGATCGACACTTTAGGTACTATGCAAAGGACCCATGTGCTTGTGGTATTATCGAGGTTAAAATCAAGTTTTTGGCGCCATTGTTGGGGAAGCGATAGTTTAGTTCTATAATTTAAGGTGTAGATTAGTTTTTAATTTTTGTTTTCATTTCTTTCGTGTTTATTATAGAATTCGTGCTCTTACATGAACACAAGAGTCATGAGAGGTTCGAGTCGTGTAGCTTAAACGTTAGATTTGGATATCAATCGACTAGAACAAACCCTTAGGAAAGCTCGGTGAGAAGAAGAAGAAGAGATCGGAAAATCAACAATAACTGAGGAGTTTCAACAAAACATAGACCACGGAGCAAACTAAGGATGTCAACAGAGTAACCTGATGGACTTTATGAGGTCATGGTTTAAGCAACCTCATTCGAGATTAAACCAGCACTTCTCAATATGCTTCAGCAGAATGTGTAATTTTATAGATTGACAAACAAGGACCCAAATGCACACATCGTGAACTTCCTCGAAATCTGTGATACTTTCTGGTATCATCAGATGTCGAAAGATGCGATCCAAATCATATTGTTTCCTTTTACCCTTAGAGATAGAGCGAAGACTTGTTACCATTCACTTAGCCCAGCTAACATTACGATATGGGACCAACTGGTTCATGCCTTTTTGGACAAGTATTTCCTGTTGACTAAGACCACGAAGATTATGAAGGAAATCACCAATTTCCAGCAAGGTGACGAGGAATCAATCTACGAAGCGTAGGAGAGATATGAGGACTTGTAATGGAAGTGCCCACACCATAACCTACCCAAGATTTCTTGTTGCAAACTTTCTACAATGGAGTGAGCCCATCAACAAGAGGCACAATCGATGTAGTTTCAGGAGGATCCTTGATAAGGAAGACGGTGGATGAAGTAGAGGAGTTGATTGAGGAGATGGCTAACAATAGTTGTTTGTGGACGAACGAGTAGGGTAGGCAACCTACTATCTTTACAAAGCAAAAAGGAATCATCACGGTCGATCAGATGACGAAGATGCAAGCTAAAGTCTACAACCTGACACAACAACTCACAGCATGAAGGCGTCATCTTCAGCCAAAGTGAAGGCCTTACAATTGAGGTGTGAGCTCTGTGGATAAGTAGACCATGATATCGTGGATTGTTACTTGATGAAAGAAGACAATCAGGAGCAGGTAAACTACATGAAGGTGCAATATGGACAAGGATGGGGAACAATCCATACTCTAACACCTATAACCCTGGGTGGAAGAATCACCCTAACTTCTCTTGGACGAACAACACTGGAGGACAGTTCAGGCCTTAAGGACAGTCAGGCTTCCAACAAGATAAAGTAAGCTCGATGGAATCCAAGTTGGACAAGATTTTGGATAAGCTTGGAACTCTAGACAATGCACAAAAGAAGTTGGAAGATAAATTTGAGCTAGTTACTAAGAACCATGCTTCCTCAATCCATAATCTAGAAGGCCAAGTGAATCAATTGTCAAATGTTTTTTCTATGGGAAATTTGGGAAATATTCCTAACACTTCAGGAATAAAACCAAGGGAGCAATTAAAGGCTATTACACTTCGAAGCAGGAAGAAACTTGAACCACCCGCAAGGACAGTAGAGGAGCCTGTCCAGCCAGTTGAGAAAAATCAAGAAAAAGAGAAAGAAGTGGACATGAGTGAATATATTCCTTATGTCGCTCCTTCACCGTATCAACTCAAAATCCCTTTTCATCAGTGACTACAAAAGAAGAAGTTAGATGCACAACTTGCAATGTTTGTTGAGAAATTAAGGACATTACAAAGCAATTTCTCTTTTGTTGAGGCGTTGGAACACATGCCTAAATATGCAAAAATTTTAAAGGACAAATTATAAAAAAACCATACTTGGGAAGATAATCAAACGGTAGCTCTAATTAGCACTTACAGCTCAACAGTTACTAGTCAAATGCCTTCTAAATTGAAAGATCTAGGAAGTTTCACAATACCTTGTGTGGTTGGTGAACTTGAATTTACGAAGTGTTTATATGATTTGGGAGCTAGCATTAATTTTATGCCTTTATCGATATTCAAGAAGTTGGGACTGGGAGAGGTTAAGCTAACATCAATGTTAATTCGGTTGGTTGATCAATCCATTAAAACGCCATTTGGAATAGTGGAAGATGTTCTGATGCAAGTGGGTAAGTTCATTACCCCTGTAGACTTTGTGGTTCTAGATTTTGAAGAAAATAAGAATTGCCCACTGATCTTAGATCGACCATTTATGAATATAGGGAAAGCCATAATTGACTTTCATAAAAGGAAATTAACACTTCAAATAGGCAAAGATCATATCAAATTAAATATAAATAAGGCCTTAAAGAATCTAATAACGAGTAGCGCATGCATGAAAGTTGAAATTATGGATAAAAATTTATAAGAACAAGTTAAGAGTTGTATAGTCGAAGTGTAGTCAGAGGAAGTAGAGGTAGACAATGAATATCAGAACCCTGAATCTAAAGGAGATGATGAGATGTAGGAGGCAGATGTTCAAGTGCATCAAGATAAATTGGTTCGAACTGAAGCACCCATACCACCATCTTCAGAAGACCACCGACATTAGAGCTTAAACCTTTACCTGCACACCTCATATATACCTTTCTTGGTGAAGTTCAAATGTTACCAATTATAATTTCCATCCAATTGAATGAGAAATAAGAGAGCAAGGTGGTAGAAGTCGTTAGGAAGCGAATGAAAGCCATGTTGGGGTTACGTAAATATAGTACCCTAGAAAACAAATGTATTTACATGTAACTTAATTTTCTTCTAGTTACAATATTGTATTGAAAATATTTATTATTAATAAAAACAAAAGAGTTTGGTTTTATTTATATGAGCATAATATAACTACTCATAAGGTGCCAAGGTTCTTTTGTAAGTAATATATATATAGATAGAGATGTATAGAAAACATGTATATCATTAGAATCTAAATTAATTAATTCACAGTAAAATAATCAAGTTGGTTGCCTGATTATAGTTTAGACTATAATGTTACGATTTACCTCCATGTAAGTAAAGGAGTTTACTTCAAGGGAATGATGAGTTTTAAATTATGATAGTAGTTGACTATCAGTAATGGCACTATTAAATGAATCTGGAATCACGTATGTTTTTAAAGAATAAAGTAGGCTGTTACTTTAATCTTAAAACATACACCTTAGCATTCGTTTATTACGAACCACAATCTTGATGAGTGGTGAACTCATGTGTGTGTCGTTATAATTGTTGATATGATCATAATGGATTTTTACAGAGTATCAATCTAGTGTCCACATGTTAGAATTATTAATTAAAACTTGCATTAGGGAACATTCACCCAAATAAATAGTTTATAGTGATATCATCATTTCTAGAAGTTTTACGGAGATTGGTGATTAAACTGGCGCCAGAAGTTTGATGGACTAGCTACCCATCAAGTTCTAACACCAAGATTAGATCTTGTGTGTTAATCACCATATAGAGTGAAACGGAAGATCTAGAAGGTAAAACCAACATAAGGGCAAAACTGTAATTTTACCCTTTACTGTGTGGATGGCTATAATATGGTTCATGATAGAGTTTATGATTGGACATCATTTTCTCATAATTTTAAGTAATTCAAGAGTTCAGTTAAGTGTCTTTAGTGGAATGACATTTGGTTAATAAGTCGAAATTAATTCTAATGAGAATTAAATTAATTCCAAGCTTATTGGAGCTTGAATTATTTATGTCCAATTAGATTCCTCATTTAGCTTCTAGGAAGGTTATCAAGGAAAGTAAGAAAAATAAACGGAGGTTATCAGAAAGAAAATGAGATAGTTTGGAGAGAAATGGACTAATTGGATTCTGGCCAATACAACCGAAACAATTTAATTAAGAGTTAATTAAATTAGGTTTAGGCCTATAATTAAATGTTAGGCTTACACTAATTAATTGTGAATTATAAGCCCAAAAGGAATATTTAATATTGGGCTAGATTTTAATTTAATTAATTAGATTAATTAAATTAAAATTAAAAAAATTAATATTGAGCAAAACCGACATGCCTATTATTAAGAATGTTTTTGTTTGCTGGTTTTTAATAACCTAAAACATATCCAGACTTGTCCATCGGTAAAAGTGTCGTTAAAATTTTTATTTTGCAACGGACACAATTGTCATTGGTAAAAGTGGAGGGAAAACATTCGCGCAAATTTTTCGATGAAATATAGCAACGACCAAACCATTCTTATCGGTAAAGATTGCAGGAAAGCTTCCTACAATTAAATAGCATCGAAAATTTATATGCTTTGTTTAATAGTTATCGTCGGTTGTTTACCGACGGTATATAGTCCGTCATTAATTGTAACACCCCATTACCTTAGGGTACGCACCGGGACGTCCGTAGGTCATTCCGACACGTATCCTAAGATAAGGGAGCGCTACGTGCAATCTCTACAATACTCCACATGGCATCACATACAATTAAATAATAAAAG